>RWGZ01001561.1:0-54608 GCA_009725065.1 Utricularia reniformis
TTGTTGCAATGCGTGTCCTTGAAGATAAAGTTCGTTCTCTTGAGAAATTTCTAAGGTCTAGGTGGACTATGAGGCGAGGACTTCATGGGTATGTAGCAGGTATGGGAGATATTACTGGTTCCATTTTGGTTGGAACTGGATCAGATCTAGTCGCTCGAGACAGAAGTACAGTACAAAATCTTTTTGGATCGAGAGGTTTTCTTGATGGTGGATCATCAAACAAAAAGCAGCGATCTCCATATAGTGGGGCTGATTTGGCTGCCATGGAGGTTTGCTATATATGTTATTACTCGTGCAGTTTTGAATACAATGTTTCATATCTGAGGTTAAGTGATTGGTGTTGCAGGTTAGAGCCATGGAGTGTATTAGGCAGTTGCTTCTTAGATGTGCACAAGCTCTTTTTTTGCTTCAAATTCTCTCACAACATGTTGTTGTCCGCTTGATTCAAAGCTTTGATGAAAATGATCAGCAAGCTGTAGTTCAGTTAACATTCAACCAGTTAGTATGCTCCGAAGGCGGAGATCGATTTGCACGAAGGCTTATATATGCCCTGATGGAGGTACTTAGTCGTGCTGTCATTCACTTGGTTGTGTTTTATATTTATGATATTGTTGTATAATTTTATGATGATCCTTTATTTTTATCTCTTTCTTCATCTGGTCGGTTTTTTTGGTGTAGAAAACATATTTAGTTAGTTACGTCTCTCATCACCTGTTGTCCATGCATCCAGTATTATACAGGTTCTGATGGGAGAGGAACAGTGGAAGATATCAGTAATCGAATGCGTGATGGATGTCCAAGCTATTATTGGGAAACGGATCGCATGTTTTACGTAGCTATTGAGTGCCTTAAAAGAGCTGCTAATGCCTCTGGTTCAGAAGAAAGGGAAAGCCTAGCCAGGGAGGCGTTTAACCATCTAAGTAAAATCCCAGCGTTCGCTGATATCCGCTCTGTTTGCAAACTTTTTGAAGATTTAAGGTTTGTTTTTCAACTTTCAATGTATTGTAGTCGGAAATTTAATATTTACAATTTAAATTGCAGATTCTATGAAGCGGTTGTTCGGTTACCTTTGCTGAGGGCACAAGCTCTTGATCCAGATAGTGAAGCATCAAATGATCAATTAGAGGCAGCAGTTCGAGAGCATGCCCTTTCAACCCGTATCCAGTGTTACGAAATTGTAGCTAATGCTTTGCGTTCACTTAAAGGTGAGGGTTCAGGAAAGGATTCAAGATCTACTTTCCAGCCTCCCATTCAAGGGACTATTGATCATGCTTCCCGGAAGAAGTACATTTGCCAGATGATTCAACTTGGCGTTCAATCTCCAGATAAATTATTTCATGAGTATCTATATGATACGCTTATTGATCTAGGCCTTGATGACGAGTTATTGGAATATGGAGGGTCAGATTTGGTCCAATTTTTGCAAAATGCTGGACGTGAATCGACTAAAGAGGTTTCATTCCTTAATTACTTGTTTCATTTCAGATTTTCTAGTTATCTTTTTTTGTAGAAATACTTTCCATAAAATGCATGGGGATTCAATCTTTTTTCTCTTCTGGTACATCTCAGACAGGTCAATCTCTACGGCTTCCTCTTGGGCCTCACCAGATAAAATACATAGAACTTCTGGCAAGATATTATGTCTTGAAACGCCATCATTCCCTGGCTGCGCAGATATTGGTAAGGCTAGCAGAAAGGCGTGCAACGGATAGTGGAAATTCACCAACTCTTGAGCAAAGGTAATTTTATTCATTTTTTGCTCCTGTGTACCCACATAACCGAGTCAAAAACCGTAACTCTGTCCTTCCTTTACCATCATATATTTTTGAAGGAAATTTTTGTTTGCTCTTGACAGGCGTCATTATCTGAGTAATGCTGTTCTTCAGGCAAAGAGTGCCATTGGATCTGATAATTTTCAAGGGAGTGGTGTGGACTCAGGGCTTGTTGATCTACTTGAGGGGAAGCTTACTGTTGTTCAGTTTCAAATTAAGATTAGAGATGCACTTGACGCCGTAGCTTCAAATATAGAATCAGAATCCCCCGACAGTGCTGTCTCGCTCAGAGAAAAATCTCAGGAGCTTTCGAAAGACTTAAAAAACATCACTCAATTATATAACGAATATGCAGTGCCTTTTGAGCTCTGGGAGGTTGGTAAAAAATGTAATAAACTTTCATCTCATTTTTTGTCTAATTTTATTCGTTTTCAGGTATGCCTTGAAATGCTCTACTTTGCTAGTTACTCTAGTGATGCTGACAGCAGCATTGTAAGAGAGACATGGGCTAGACTCATTGATAAATCACTACTAAAAGGTGGTGTTAGTGAGGCATGCGAAGTGGTTAAGAGAGTCGGTTCTCAAGTTTTTCCAGGCGATGGAACGAATTTGCCGCTTGATTCACTGTGCCTTCATCTTGAGAAAGCAGCACAGGTATTGTAAGAATTATCAGTTTTCTTTCTTCATATACTAATTCATTCATTTTACGAATAGGAGCGAGCTGCTTCAGGGGTTGAATCAGTAGGAGATGAAGATGTTGCGAGGGCTATTCTTGGTGCTTGTAAGGGCGTGATCGAACCTGTACTGAATAACTACGATCAGTTACTGTCGAATGGTGCAATTATTCCATCTCCGATCCTACGGCTCCGAATTCTCCGATCGGTTCTTGTGATAATTCGTGAGTGGTCGATGACAATATTTGGTCAGAGAATGGGGACAAGTGCTGCTGGAGCTTCATTGATTGTTGGTGGACAGTTATCAGCAGTTGTGAATAAAGGGATTCGTGATAAGATAACAAGTGCAGCTAATAGGTAACACGAGAGCCCTTTCTTCGAGAATGCTTCGTTATTAGTATTAGTATTAGTATTTGTATTAGCTTACGGGTTTCGTAAAAACCAGGTATATGACGGAGGTGAAAAGGCTGCCACTTGCGCATCACCAAACGGAGCCGGTTTACGTAGGTTTTAGGGAGGTGGAAGAATCACTGCTCAGCTATTCTCATTTCCAGCGGTTGTAAGTTTTTTGTTTGTAAAATTGCATGTTGTACCATTTTTTAAACAGGTTAAATGGATGGGAGAGGGAATGCTGCTAATTATAGTGACAAAAAAACAAGGACTTTTCTGAGCAACTAGCTGTATTTTGATTATTAGAAAATAAACACAAAATCATATGGATAATTTGAGAAAATTGATTATGTAGATTATGTAAATGGCTGATGAAACTGATACTTTTCACCATGCTAATAATGAAGAAGATGCAAGTGTTTCTGATAATGAACACGAAATAATCGATTTTTTACAGTAAATGTTGGATTTGGCCCAAAACCATAGACACTTCTAACAAAAATAAAGCAAAACAACCTAAAATTGAAAGGGTCAACATCTAATAGATATGGACAAGTACAACGGGTAAATTTGGGATTTTGTGCTTTTTTGTAATTGAAATGTACATGTGCAAGAGATGTTCTATTTTTATAACCTAATTATTTCTATATTTTGAAAGCATTAAATTAACACAACGATTTTTAAGTGGTATCACATCTCAATTCTAATTTTAGAATCGATCGTTTCGATAATTAACTAAGATACTGTCACGTTCTTAAGTCACAATTGAAAGAATGAATGGTAAAGGAAGTAGAAAGTTAAGGGAGAAAGGAACAAGTAAGGAGGGAAGAGAATGAGACTAGGGAAGAAGATGAAAGTTTCCAATACAATATTCGATAAAATGTTTAATGTACAAACATTGAGTTATATACTCAATACTTTAAAACCTAACAACTTAATAATGGGTTGAAGAAACAGATGTTGCACGTGGATCAAAATGGTGGCACCCTTGATTTGATAGATTGCACATATTGCATTTGGTTCATATATATCATTTTCATCATTCATGTCTTCCATGAATGGGCTTGTAATAGTAATCCTCTTGTGTGTAGAAGGAGAAAAATTTGTGATTATTAGGTACATCATCATCCTCGACCAAACATCTCATGGCTTAAATAGTTTAATGAAATCAGAAAATACTTCAATGGTCTCAGTCTTTGTGAATGCTTCATTATATATCATGCACCTCGGAAGTTCAGTGTCCCAATATAAGTTGTTCCAAAGAGCTAATGGTACGATAGTCTTGACATTGTTAGAGGGTCTCGGCCAAAATGATAATAGAGAGTTTCGGCAGACTATTTCTATAGATGAAGTAGAATATACTATTACTTCTTTTCTTGATTTCCTCAAACAACCCAATGCTTGATCTAAGAATATAGGGTAGAATCTTTCATCAAATAAAAAATTTCCTTTAACCTCACCACAAACAAATAATTCATTATTGTCCAAGAGTAGAGAAATATGAGAGTTCTCACTTTTCATTTTAGGATACAGAGAAGTAGAAAACCCTACAACATTGGCCTCACAAGAATCACATAGTTGATTATCAACCAGGGGATTCAAAAGATGACAAGTTCCATCATCATTTACTACTTTGATTCTAACAATAGACTTCCGAATGGGAAAAGTATCAAATATTTTCTTGATAATCTTGAGAGTGACAAGATGTGCCAATATTTTGTCTCTTACTCTTATGCTCCCATTTTCACTGAATGATTCAATGTGATTAATTACAACCATCACTCGAGTAAATATGACATGTTGTACATGAACCATTGGAAGTTCATCTGAACTCCTTATACTAGAGAAGGTGAACTCAATCAATACCCAAGCATCTAAAAGATCAGTCCTTAAAACATCCTCATGTTGGGGGCTCATGTTGAGAGATGGAGAAAAAACTGGGTCCAAAATCATATTTGTGAGTGCCAAATAATAGCGTGGACTACGGAGTCTGATGAAAGATAAAACTATCCAACATGGGAGTTCCTTGGACATGTTGTCATCTCCTAAAAGAAAGAAGATGATTTTGCAACATAATTTACGTATAACCATCTCATTACTCACACTTCCACCAACTTCATACATATCAAATCCTTCAACCACAATACTAACAGCTTTGTTTTCAAGTAGAAGGACTAAGTCAATCAATAAATCATTCTTTTTTGTCAATCCATCGTCAGATAAACCGAGTGAAATCAAATCATCAAATGGTAAAATTAAAACTTCTAGCTTGGATTTCATGTCGCGTATGTTGCAATAAGCATATGCATAGCAAAGAATAAAATCCAACAAGTCTTTAGTTTTAGTGACTTTCTTATTTTTCGACTCAAATTCCTTCTTATCAAGCCTGAAATTGTGCAGAACGTACACAACTAATGCAACTAGAGCAATAATTTTCACAGGATAGCAAGCAGAGAAAGAATCAATAAATTGAAATAAGCTTTTACTTATCAAAAAGAGTTTACGTTCATTTGTTTCCTCAATAGGTTTAGCTTCAAGCAACTAGCTCACTATTTTGATTTCTTCGGGGGCCAGAGGTTGCTTTTGTGGCTCGGGTTTTCTATCTCCAAGAGATCTCTATCTGATGAGGAATTTAGAAGCAACACTCTTTCCTTTACTTTAACAAATTTGACCCCAAGGCATCAAATCTCTACGAGCTAGCACGATGGTGATCACATTCTGCTGACACATGGGCCATATTTACGTGCTTGTGTCCCATGATATTCGAATTAACATCACCAAAATCCTTAACATCAAATTTGTGCATGGGAAATGGTACAACTCTCTCGGTTGTTTCCACATGAATATCACCATAAATGTCAAAGTTAAATTCTTCATCAGTATCATTAGCAAAAGCATTGACCTGTACTTCTTTAAAACCCCTTCCATGTGGCTCATGTTCTCTGGATCTAGTATGCATATATGTAATTCTATCTACATTAGAGCCATTCCCACTTTCGGTAATCTATTTTGCAGATGACTCGAGGGAAACATTTTTGACAGAAGAATGTAGTGTACCAATAGAACATTCTTTTGAATAATTTTTTTCTTCAGATTCAGAAAATAACCGTTGATTCACTCCAGGAGAAACCAAAGATTCAGCCTTAATACTACAAAAATCACTACCACCTTCAAAATCAAGAACAACTTTAGGCTTGAGAAGTTCCGAGCTATTAGGTTTATTTGCTTCTACCTTCTTTGTGTGTATAAGAGTTTCTTGTCTCCGATTTGTGTAGTCAAACTGCTCAAGTAAGGCAGTAACAAAGTCTATCCAAGACCAAGAAACCATCTTAGATATGTAGCACTCTAACCACTTCTTTGCTATACCGATAAATGCTATTGTGGCAAAATCGAACCATTCTTGATGAGAGGTTGGATTCACTATATGAAAATAAGGACTAAGGCGTCGGAGCCAACGCCGTGGATCAATTCCATCGAATGGGGGTGGATCTCTTTTGGGCGGATGATATAGTAGATGAGTTTGTTCAACTCGTAGCCTAGGATTTAGTTTGGAGTCAACCTTTGTTTGAGTTTCTTTAAAGAAGGTGTCGTTTGGCAGCAGAAATGAACATGTGGTAGATCTAGAGGGAATTAGTACCCATATTGCGCTCTGATACCACTTTGTTACGTTCTTAAGTCGCAACTGAAAAAAAGAATGGTAAAGGAAGTAGAAAGTTAAGGGAGAAAGGAACAGTCAAAGAGAAACGAGAGGAAGGGAATGAGACTAGGGAAGAAGATGAAAGTTTCCAATACAATATTCGATAAAATGTTTAACGTACAAACATTGAGTTTTATACTCAATATAAAATAAAGCCCAATACTCTAAAGCCTAACAACTTAATAATGGGTTGAAGTCCAATAACAATATTAAACCCATATCTTGAATAACCGATATAGGAACGCCATAGATACCATGCGTTATTTTCACTAATTAGCAAAATATAAATTTTCTTATACAAGGAAATTTTACACAACAACTAATCCCGTAAAACTCAATAAGGTTGAACCATTGTTTTAAATTATCGGTATACCGGAAATTTTGGGTGTACCGATTTCGGTCGGTATTTTGGTAAAATACCGGTCGGTTCGAGTATTTTTCGAGTCGGGTTTTTACGGGTTGGGTCGGATTTTATATTAAAAAAAAATATTTTATAATTTAATTTATTTTAATATTCCAATAAGGATCCGGTACATATCCGATATACCCGAAATATATCCGGTATACCGATCCAATGAGTTTGTCCGG
Source organism: Utricularia reniformis (assembly GCA_009725065.1). Taxonomy (NCBI): domain Eukaryota; kingdom Viridiplantae; phylum Streptophyta; class Magnoliopsida; order Lamiales; family Lentibulariaceae; genus Utricularia; species Utricularia reniformis. The sequence continues at coordinate 7,122 of RWGZ01001561.1, forward strand.
TATACCGGCCTGTATCGGTATTTAAAACATTGGGTTGAACTAAGAGTTATTGGTTCAAACAGATATGATACTATGAACCCTTAACTATAAGGGTTTGTGTTTAACATAACCACAAACTTATCGTTTATTTTCCAGCACACATAGTAAATAAGATATGATACCAGGCTAACATGAGAGTCATAGGGTATGTTTGGAATAACATTTGATAAATAGCGGTGAAATGAGATGACTATGGTGTGAATTGATTATGATTTAAAAAAACTTATTTTGAAACATCAGTGCAATGATAATGATGTGATAAAATGATTTTTTTGCCCTTATTTTTAAATAATTGTGTATAACATAAAAATTATATTACATATTATTTTATGATAAATTCGTTATGTCAAAAATTATATTTTAAAATTGTTATATATATTTTTATAGTTTGAATATATAATTGATATAATATAAGAAGTAATTCATCAAAATTATTTTTAAACAAATAAAATTATAATTTACCAAGAGTAAAATTGACATTTGGCAGGTACGTTCTACTGGTCGCTGTGTTAAACCAACTATGAATTCACCGATGTTTTATGCGGTCGTACGAACGTAGTTATTAATGATGTTTGGTTAAAATATAATACAACTACGGCACTGAACGGTGGACTATAGTTCCAAACAAAACCACAATTGTAAAGTTTTATACAACAAATCGAGTACTACCAAACGAAAGTTATGTAGCCAAAACTATCAGGTAAAGAATCAGTAAAGATTTCTAGCTACAACCATAGTCACAAACTAGATAGATCTACTCAAAAAATATGTTGATTTGAGTCACACCGCCTTAATCTAAATCCAAAGATTCAAAATAGTTTCAAATCAGTTCCAGAACGACGTTCAAGCTCAACAGGTGACCATAAACATTTATGCGTTTTAACACTTGAGTTTTTCATGCAAGAAAACTCAACAATTTCAAAGAACTGCAAAATATACAACAGTAAGCACTAAACGTTTACAACAGTAAGCAAGAACGGTTTCAACGATGTTGTGTTCTAAGGGCAGCAGTAAGCACAAGAACAATAACAATTCAAAGATTTCTAACATTTTGTTCTAAGAGCGGCAGTAAGCAGTAAGCACAAGATCATGATTTCTAACATTCTGAAAATAAGAACAGCTTAGAGATCATAGTACATGTTTTGAAATACACAAAAATGAAAAATGAAAACGCATGTGAAAAATTGCAAAGGACGTAACATATATATTGCATGGGGTAACCGCGTCAAAGCCATCAATACCTACCAATCCAATACACAAGCAAACAAGCCCAATATCAAGGGTCAATTCTGTTATAGGATATGCAAATATTAGTATTGCACAACAAGAGGTTTAAGTTCAATGATGTGATTATATTGCAAAAAACTTGTGTTTTTTGGGTTTTATGGATTGATTGAGCTCATAATTCTTATTTGCACAATATTGTCCGATTTAAACTAAATTAACTCTAATGACTCTCACCTCGTTTTTACGTTTTTATTTTTCCTTAGGCATAAACTTCGGAGTTGATCACTCATCATGTTTCTAACCAGGGTGAGCACACTTAACTTTTTGGTTCCACTGAAATCCTTACTACATTGCTAGTGATAGACTTCTTACAATGGTAGACGAATCACTATGCTTAATTTTTTATCGTTCACCATCTCTAGCCGATACTAGAATTCGCCAAATGTGTCTTACCACCCCCGAGAGACCCTAGATGGAAGTCCCTAGGAACTTCAAGCTATTGGAAGAGCTTGAAAGAGGTGAGAAAGGAATAGGGGATGGAACATTGAGCTATGGAATGGATGCTGCAGTCATGGACCAGAACTATCATCAGCCCTCCAAATGTACATTGTGTTTCATTCTATGCACCCTTTCTATCAATATCTTGTTTTTAATGTTTATGATTGTTGTGCTTCGTGCATGAATATCAGTTCCTCTTTTACAATGAATCATTCTACGTCATTTTTTAGTTTTAATAATAGATTAATTTTCGATTGAATGAACATACTGTTCATTAGGGCCGGATATACCAACTAAAAAATTTCTATGGCAAAGATTATACAGACAATCCTCCGATCTTAATGTTCGAAATTGAGATTAACATGAGTTCAAATGATCCGGAAACATACATTGAGTGATTGATCTTTGTCATAAGTTATGTGAATGTCACAAGTGCAAGGATTTGTTATGCAGGAGGAAGCACATCTGTTTAGGAATGCTGGGGCACTGGAAAAGAGAGTACACAATGGAGGGATATTTATGCAATTGAAGAAAGATATGATGTTGCCGCAAAACCCTAGGCTCGTTAAACCACCGGAAGGTACGTCATAGATTCGAGTAGAGTAGTCACAAGGAGAAGTCGATATGGTGTTTTTTAACACGTATTGATGGCGGGGTGGAAAGGCATAAGGGGGGATATCTATAAGATGTTGCATTCTCTATGAACAAAATAGTACAACTAAATAAATACCTTCCTTGTAAACTAACAATTTTGTTTTGTGTAATGTGTACACAATTCCTAGTGATGTTATAATTCAAACCATATTTGCTATAATTCCCTTTAGGGGTACCCAAAGTTATCAAATTATGATCACAATAAATGATCAATACTCGAATTTTAGATTTATAGTTGTTTGTGGAATAACTTTAAGTATGAGAAATAGAAATAATTCAATAATGAATCAATCAAACAGTACAACGGAGATCAAGTACATAATGGTGAACAATGAATAAACGATAAGGAAATGCATCAATAGCAGGTTGGAATGATCAAAATTGGCCTCTTGCGATTTCCAAACCTTCCCCTTATATAGATATAATGATCAAAATTATTATTTTTGCTTGTCTAACGCTAATTCGTTATCAAATCCTCCCGAATATGTAATTTCCTATAGAAAACAATTCTTCCAATGATACTGTTATTTCCTTATGACTGGGTCAACGTTCACGTGGTAGGATCGATCGGAAGCTATTGGGACCGATCTAACACTTAGAGATTTCAATAGTCTTGATTTCCTACTGGGCCTCGTTTAATTGGGCTTGCCCTCAATTCATGGTTGATCTTTCTGCATGGGCTACGACCTTCTCGCGGTACCCGATCATGTGGTTCCAATCAATATGTATCTTTTTTAGTGTAGTAAGAACTGAATTTGTGTTAGAAGGTTTAAGGTTTAAGGTTCAAAGGTTGAATAAGAGTTATACACGAGTGAACATGATTTAAAATATACTTCTACTCTATATATTATTGAAATTTTTAAAATCAATTAAATTTTTAATCGTTTCAAGTTGATTTTTCGGTTTTAGGATTTTGAAGAACCGGACTAGTTTGTGATCGGTGTGTGGTTGAACAGTCCAACACTTTATTATCCAGTCCGATTTTGACTTCATTATATAGATTGTTCATTTTATTGTCTAGTATTTAATAGTTACTTTAGGCTTGAGCAATACATTTCACTTTGTGCCCTGGTAATATAAGATGGTATAGTAAATAAAAATAGCATTATCACTATTTTGAAATCTTGATTTTTAACTTGTTTCATTGAAGCTGGAGCCTGATGTCTAATCGTGTGTGACTTTGTAATGTACTCACTGTTTTGTACGGTATGTATATAAAAAAATAAAGTAGATATTATGTTGAATCTCAATGAAGCAAGTGTTATTATGCAACAACTCTTGTGGTTTCACCACGTGTTGACTACATCGCCCTTGTTTCTAACATTATTTATTTCCTAACTACACACAAGATGCAAACATGCATGTGTGGATTTGCTCCCTATTCAAATCAAATTATGCAGATTTAGCACTCGCTGCACAGAGTGATGGAATCTCGCCCACAGCTGCAGTCAACTTTACATTTCTACACTTTGAAGTAATTTTATTTCCTGTTGTGCCGCTAAAGGCAAGATCCACATCGGAGATATCCACTCCTTGGCATGGCTTTGCGCTGCTGCACCACAGTGTCACAGCCTCTTCTGTGAACGAAGTTCCCTTCACGTTCTTAATTTTCACATCGCTTATTTGAATGAGTGATGGTTTCTGCAATACAAAAACCCATCATTTTTTGACTTCTGTGAAACTACAAAAATGTAACTTACATCGAGCTTGCACTGATTGTAAGGGCAATACTCTTGATCTATGATTATGGGGTTGCTGACGTCCTTCATGATCAAGTCTTCAAACTGCAAATTTGAAACTTGTAGAGTTGCAGGTGCTGAAGGCCAAGTCTTCACCCTGACACCGTTCTGTGTGCCGATAAATGTGCAATTTTGGATGTAAATTCCAGTGACATCCTTCTCAGCGGGGTTTTTTCCGAGGCTTCCGATGCTAATACCATGGCCAGGGCCACAAGTGACATTATGGATGTGTATTTCATGGCTATCGTCTCCAATTGAAACACAATCATCGCCAGTTTTGATAATAGAATCAACGATGTAAACACCAGTATCTCTAGCAATGTGCAACCCATCAGTGTTGACGCTTTCACCAGGTGCTGATACGGTGAACCTTTGGAACGTGACATTGCTGCTTGAGATGCAATTAACGTGAAAGTTTCTACTGTCTTTTGTAGTCACATCTCTTATAACTGAGTTTTTCATGAAGTTGAAGCTCAAATTCTGCGTTCAAGTAGTTCAAGTGAGTATGCAAAGCTGAAAAATTAATTGATGTATTGTTCGAGAGATAAAAGAAGTGAAGTTACTATGGGCATCTTGGCGCAGTTGGTATTGGTGCCACAATCGTTTTTCTTCCAAGTTTCCGCGCCACGACCATCGAAAACACCGCCACCAGAGAGGGTGAAGTGGTCGACGTAATTTATAGTAATCCATTCAGCATTTTTATCAGGCAAATCGGGGGTGGCAACAATTGTGCCTTGTACCTCAAGTTCTAAAGGGGCTTTGTTTTCTACCAACCTCACTTGACTCAAAGTCCATGTCCCTTGTGGAACCACAATTTTTGTTGGGGTCGTTAGTTTGGTTGCGTCACCCCATGCAGCCAATAAAGCCTTCAAATCAAACCAAATCGAAATATGTAATTGTCATTTATAATGAGTGATAGAAGTATGGTGATAATCATTAAAAAATCATGATTTCATCACAACTGTGATCTAATCGTGATTTTAGAAAAGAATAATTTATCATTACTTCTATTAATTATAATATATTTATTATTTTATTATATATATAATGATTTATTAATATTTTTACATAAATCACGAACATAATATCGTAATTTTACCAAACATATATAAAAATTCACAATCATTATATCTCACTACACCTCAATTCTAAAAAGCTAAATCACACAAACTCAATATACGTAGTGAAAGTGAACGTGAAGAGAGTACCTTGCTGATGTCTGCGTCAGGTTTTGCACCATAGTCATTGATGTTAAATACCTTTTGGGCATATGAGAACACGGGCAAAAGAAAGAAGACTGAGAGAATCAAGTTTAGTTCCATGTTTTTTGTTATTGTTTGATGGGCATAATTGTGTCATTTTATAGTTTAGGTGAGAGCTATTTTTAGTTAAAATAAAGGTGGCTTCATTTGCTACCACAATAAGAGCTTACCATGTTATTAACGGGACATCTAAAAATAGGGTAACTAAAAAATGATGTTCGTGCTTTACGGCACACGCTTAATTTTATTGAACTCCGATGGTCAAAAGATGTTTATAAGTTTATTCTTTTCATATTCTTGATCTCAATATGAAATTCTTGCAATAGTGACATCCATCATATCAACCTTTGTTTCGACTCTTTCTTAGTTAATAAGTCCCTTTGAGTTGCATTATCACATAAAAAGGTAATTCTTGCGCAAAACACATAAGATATGAATTTGTTCAACGCAAATACGATAGATGATAGCTCCTTTCGATAATGGTGTCAATCATTTTGCACTCCATTTAATATCCTTGATGCATAATATATATACACATAATTATAACCAGTTCGAACGAGTTTTTAGTGAACTAGAGATTTTTTGGTTCAGTTTAAATAGAATAATATTTTAAAATATTTATGAGTTATTACGAATTGAACAAAAGTTCGTACCGATTTACCTGAACAGTAAGCTTTTCGGTTTCATTAACAAAACCGGTTTAAAAACATAGCTTGAGAGTGCTTGCTATGTTTTAAAACTCGTGTTTTAGACCCAACCGAGCTTGAACCATTTTCAAATCATATCTGATATTACCCGGGGGTATTTTCTTGTATTTATCCTTACCCGGGGCTCATCCGACGTGGCTATGTAATATTTTCGGTATTTTTATATGTCTATCGCGAAGCGTTTTTGGGGGTATTCTCGTAATTCAGGCATGCTGCACCCCATATAAAGCTTCTGTAAGTGTTTTGAGATTTTTGGGTTATTTCGGTCCAGGACGGGGCCATGGATATTTTCGTAATTTGCCACCCGGGAGCACATCGGTCGGGTGCAATGATGTTACGTGGCTGTGTATTCACTGTTTGGAGGCAAAGAATTGATATACGAGGTTTTTCGGTATTTTCTCATCGTATTTCTGACTAAACTCTCGACCGGGATGGATTCCCGAAACTTCAAGACGGTATGACATTTATTACAATATAATTAGATGTTATTTAAATGTTTTGGACTAAGTGAAGTAAAATTGGGCTCATTGGCTTAAGTAAGTGAAGTTGGACTGGATTTCTCTATAAATACAAGTTCTAGTGCATTTGGAAGGGGTTCAGACTCTTATCACGCATCCCAAGGCAAAGTGTTACATTTCTGCACCTTGCCAGTCGCGAGTTGTCGTCCCTGCACCCGCGACTTATTACTTATTTCCTGAGTCGCGACTTGTTGCTTGTTTTTCTACTGAGTCGTGACCTATTGCCTGTAGTCGCGACTTGTTGCTTGCTCTTCTGCCTGAGTCGCGACTTGTTGCTGTTATTCACTGACTCGCGAGTTATTGCTCTGTGACCTGCACTCACGAGTTGTCGCCTTGCTAATTCGCGAGTTGTTGACCACAACTCGCGACTGCACCCCCTTTCGGGCGCAACGGAGTGTTTTCGATCGTTTTTCGAGCCGTTTTCATCTGGATTATTGTTACCACATCATTGTACTTGTATTCATTGAATATCATAGTGAAAACCAAGGTAGAGCTTCGCTCTTCCGAGGACGTAAGCCCACACATTGTGGGTCCAACCTCGTATATCGCTTGTGTCCCCACAATAATTGAACATAAACTTATATAATATATCGACTGATTATAACTAAACACTCTAGAATATTTTTAGACGAGATCAGTTTGGCGCCATCCGTGGGGGCCTCGAGATTTTATCCCATTGAGAGCTTATTGCTGAGTTTGGATTTCAGAGTTTATTGCTGAGTTTGGATTTTAGAGCTTATTGCTGAGTTTGGATTTCTATTTTTACCACGGTATAACGGAATTCTGACGACGATAATGATGTTGATGAAAACATCGAGGTAGAGATTGACCCTCGGGTCAACAATGAAGACGTTATTTTACCGGGGACTCAACCATCAGTCCCAATGGAACCTCCAGTACGGAACTTCACCTTTCGACCTTCCCGAAGCGGGTGTTCATCCGGGAAGGCACATGCACTTTATCCTCCTCCACCTCGATGCTTGTCAAGATGCTGCGATTATGGGAGATTTGGTCGAGTCGCTGTACGTAATAACACTCGACTTTCACCACCGGTGTGGTCTAGATCCGCAGATCAAATTGATGATGATTTAGAAGAGCAAAGGCGTATTTTGATTGCTCAAATAGAGGAAGTTGAGGCTCGCAGAAGAGCTCGGAGAAATAATGTCACCCCGTAACCGGTTGAGCCGGCTGAGGACGATGCTGAGATAGCGGAAGAGGATGTTGATCCCGCGGTGCAACCGCAAGTAAATACTATAGCAACCGGAGTGCAGAGTGAAGCTCTGCAAAAGATTAGAGAGTTAATTGAGTTGAAATTCAAAGAGATAAGCGGGAAGATCGAGCAGAACGATGCTCGAATGAGTCAGTTGGAGGCCAACTTGACCCTTGGCCAGGAAAGAAGACGGGTGTACGGGGAGCACACCCGGGATACTCATAAGACCTCAGCTTATGAGGGAGATTATATTGAGAATGAGAGGGCTAGTGAGCCCATTGGCAATCAAGGAAAAGTTCTCCCGTCGATGGAAGTTTTGCAAAGTCCTTGGAACACGTTTAACGCTCTATCGCCATTTTCCACGGCCATTATCGGAGCCACTAGTATCATGGGTCAACTGACCCACATGCTCATACATCGAACTTGGAGATCCATGTGAGTTTGATAAATTTCAGTGATGCGGCCATGTGCTTCGTTTTTGTCTCTTCTCTTAAGGAATCAGCCCTCCGATGGTTTAATCGTTTATCGAGGCGCTCGATTGTTTCGTATCAGGGCTTTAAGGATCAATTTTATTTGGCTTTCGCGCCTTTCAATGCTCCAATAAAGTCTATTACTTCTTTGACCGCATTGCGGTATGACTCTTCGGAAAGATTGTTGGGTTTTATTACCCGTTTGAAGTCGAGTGTAGGAAGATACATCGGATTACTGTAAGTGAGAAGGTTGGGGTGCTCCAGCTTATTCTGGCTGGACACCCGTTGTGTAACTCTTTGAATAGGGATCCCCCAGAAAGTATGGAGGATTTGACTTTAAGATGTACGCAATACACCCGAGAAGATGAAGGCTTGCGGGATCACAGAGTGATCGAGGTAAGAGCGTATGTTTCCCACAATATTGTTGCAAGTTGTGGGCTGGACAAGTTTGTCCCGCATGCAAAACCTAAGTTGAAAGTGTTTCCTACGTACAATTATGAACAGATTTTTGCCATTATCGAGCAAAAGAAGGGTGGATCTCTTCGTTATCCCCTCCTTTACAAGAACCAACGCCGGGGACTTACAAGTCTCAAGTATTTTGTCATTTTCATCGGAGTTTTGGACATGCAACAAATGATTGTCAGGAATTAATGTCTGAGGTGGAAAGGTTGCTAGAATTGGGTTAGCTTGACGAACTGATCAGTACTGTGGAGCCTCTGCAAGAATCTAAGCTGGGGAAGATTGATATAAGTGTCACAATGGGGACAACATCTAAACCCCGGAAAGTCGATGTACCACGGCTAAATACGAGAGGACGTGGGTACGGAGGACAGCGTGACCAGCGTCAAGGAGGTGGCCAGAGGGGATTTTTTAGTGGTGGTAGACAGAATCAGAGAGACGAAAGAAGAGAAAACTACTATCGTGGTCGCGGCAGAAATCAGCCGCAAAGAAATCAGCAAGGGTACAGATATGAAGCTTACCCACAAGCCCCCGCAAACTAGCAACCACTACCTCCTCCTCCGGCTGGCCCCAACCCGGGCCAACCGATTTTGAATGTTGAGAATGCTCAACCGAGATGGGGTAATCTAGGTCCCTACATTATGAATATCGCCGGGGGAAGAAGTGTCGGTGATTCAAACCGTGCCCGCAAACGTTCTTATTAGGCATTGCACCAGAAGGGGCGATTTATGGAAGTTAACAAGGTCTAGTTAATCGATTTGGACAAAATGAAAATATCTTTTAGACCTGAGGATTTATCCGGGGTTTTCTCCCCACAAGACGATGCATTGGTTGTCTCCCCTATTATTGCAAATCATCTTGTTTCTCGAGTGTTGTTGGATACCGGAGCTGTTACCAATATATTGACTCTTGCAGCCTTTGAGCAGATGGCGTTGAAAGGAACCACCTAGCTCCAGCCCGTACATACAAAGTTAGTTGGTTTTAACAATAGTGTTGTTGATGCTGAGGGATCTGTTTTTCTGCCGGTAACTTTGGGCGATCCCGAAATATCAAGGACTTTGATGGTGGAATTTGTGGTGGTAGACCTCCCTATACTCCCCTATAATGCAATTCTTGGGAGAAGTTGTTTGAACCTATTTGGAGCTGTGGTATCTCAACCACATTTGATGATGAAGTTTCCAACACCGTCAGGTGTTGGGAAGATGAAAGGAGACCAAGAGCTGGCGTGCTCCTGTTATAATGTAATGTGCAGAAGTGGTATGGACCGATCAAAAGCAAAGATACCCGTTTGTATGATGGAATTCTTATCAGAAGAAATTATTAATGCAAGTGACGGACCGTCTCCTAGGAAGTTTAAGGAGAATGACATGAAGATGGAATCTCTGTGAATCAAGACAGTGCCTTTATTCCCCGGTAACCCGGAAAAGACAGTGACAATCGGTTCTGAGTTGTCACCAGAGTTTGAGAAGGAGGTAATTTCTTTTTTGCAAAGTAGCGTAGATGTTTTTGCTTGGTATTATCAGGATTATGTGGGGGTTGATCCCCAAGTTTGTTCTCATAGACTCAATGTTAACCCATATGTGCAACCAGTTCATCAGAAGAAGATGAAGTTTTCCCCTAAGAAAGAGAGGGCGATTGAAGAAGAGTTGGAAAGTTTGTTGCGGGCAGGATTCATAGAGCATGTTAGATACGCGGATTGAGTCGCGAATCCAGTGGTGGTCCCAAAGTCGAACAATAACTGGAGAGTTTGCATTGATTTTACGGATTTGAATAAAACATGCCCAAAGGATCTGTATCCACTACCGGCTATTGACATGATGGTGGATGCAGCCTGTGGCTTTGAATTCCTTAGTATGTTAGATGCCTTTAAAGGATATAATCAAATTTTTATGCATTGTGAGGACAAGTTGTTTACTTCGTTTATGACAAAAAAATGTATTTTTTGCTATAAAGTTATGCTATTTGGGTTGAAAAATGCTGGGGCCACCTTTCAATGTTTAATGAATTCGATATTCAAAGATATGATCGGAAAGTCTTTGGAGGTTTATATCGACGATATATTGATAAAGAGTAGACATGGGAATAACCATATCCAATATTTGAATGATTGTTTTGGTATACTGAGGAAATACATGATGAAATTGAATCCGCTTAAATGTGTGTTTTGTATGAAAGGAGGCAAGTTCCTTGGCTTTATGGTGTCTGAAAGAGGAATTGAAATGAATCCTGACAAGATAACGTCTATCCAAGAAATGACCCCTCCGACGACTGTTAGGGAAGTTCAAAGATTAACTGGGAGATTAGACTCATTGAATCGCTTCATTTCGCGATCCGCAGAGAGAAGTTTGTCATTTTTTAAGGTTTAGCGTAAGATGAATCTTTTGGATTGGGACGACGAATGTAGCAGGGCTTTTGAGATTTGAAAGACTATATGAGTAAACCACCGTTTATGTCTCCTCCATCACCTGGAGAACCGTTGGGTTTATATTTGGTAGTAATGAAAGAGGCAGTGAGTGCCGCCTTAGTCAGTCTTAGCGATAAGGAATATAGACCGATATATTATGTGAGCAGGAAATTGCAGGGAACGGAGTCCTGATATACAGATCTAGAGAAGTTCGTATTAGCTCTGATAGTCGCCTCGCGGAAATTAAGGCACTATTTTCAAGGACATCATATTACAGTTTTGACAGATCAGCCTATCCGAAGTGTGTTATCAAAGATTGATGCCTTTGGCAGACTAGCAAAGTGGAATATCGAGTTAGTGCAGTATCAAATAGAGTATATCTCCAGACGAGCATTAACGGCCCAGGTGTTAGTGGATTTCATTGTAGAGATGACTCGGTCGGAAGAGTTGGGTATTCAGGAGTATTGGGATGCTTTTGTAGATGGATCAGTTTCTGCCGGGCGAGCCGGTATCGGTGTTTATTTTAAGGAAAGGAAGTCTGGTGAAGAACACGAATATGCTGTAAAGTTGTGCTTTATCGCAACTAAAAACGTCGCCGAGTATGAAGCCTTGATATTTGGTGTTAACTTAGCAGTGGAAATTGAAATTTTTCGTTTGCATGCTCATTCCGATTCGCAGTTAGTGGTGAACCAATTTGGGATACTTACGCCACCAAATGGAACCATTTGTGGATGTATTTAGAGAAGTTGAAAGAGGCGGCTACAAATCTTAAGACTTTCGTTCTTACATATATCTCAAGGGAGGAAAATACTCGTGCATACGGTCTTGGAAAGTTGGCGACAATTTTAGAACTCTTGGATGAGTCAAAGATAACAACTATGATCCACTACCAGCCCTCTATCAGTCCAGTGGAGAAGCAGACAGCCTAGGTGGCTAATTTGGAACTTTCGAATGAGACATGGTTTTTATTGGATGATGTAACCGACGAACCATTTTGGAAGGATGCTATCGTAAATTATCTAGTCAGGAGAGAATTGCCCACCGATGAAGGTGAAGCTCGAAGGACTATGCAAAGGGCTACGAATTTTGTCTATGTAGATGAGAAACTATATAAGAAAAATTTTGGAGGACCGTATATTCGATGTTTGTCCCCAATACAGACAAAAGCCGTTATGTAAGAAGTTCACGCTGGGGACTGTGGTGATCACTCATCAGGTCGATCCTTAGCGTATAAGGTTAAGAGGGCCACTAATTTTTGGCCAACGCTGATAAAAGATTGTGTGAATTTTGTTCGGACTTGTTCTGTTTGTCAGTTCCACTCAAATGTGCATCATGTGCCAAGAGCTAGTATGAAACCTCTGCCGACAACATGCCCGTTTGATACGTGGGCATCGATATTTTAGGACCATTTTCGACGGCACCTAGCTAAAAGAAATTATGTATTGTGGCTGTGGAACATTTTTCTAAGTGGATAGAAGTTGAGGCTATATCGCAAGTCCGAGAACAGGAAGTTATCAATTTCCTTTGGAGATATATCGTATGTCGATTCGGGATTCCCAGAATTTTGGTATCAGATAATGGAACGCAATTCGCTGGAATGAGGGTTAATGAATGGTGTGAGAGTTATGGTATTGAACAACGGTTTACTTCCGTGGCACACCCAGAAACGAACGGACTTACAGAGGTTATTAACCGTATTATCCTGCAACAGCTGAAAACACGAATAGATGAATCCAAAGGCTCATGGGTGGATGAATTGCATAATGTGATGTGGGCATATCGGACATCACCGAGGTCCACTACCGGATTCAGCCCCTTCAGCTTTTGGATGAATTGCATAATGTGATGTGGGCATAATGTGATGTGGGCATATTGAAGATGGATTCACCGACGTCCAAATGGAAATGGAGCGCCGCGAATGGATCCTGTGAACAATCCAAAATATCCTCATCAGGTACACGCTCGAACTTCCCGGTGAGTTTGGGGTTGAGCTTTCTTCTCTCCTCAGCTGTCAGGGATATGTCCAGGATTCTTTATGTCTGGACACTCCCTCTAAAGAAGTACAAGACATTCGACTTGGCATTAGTTAAAGCCCCCAGATTTCGGAAAGTAGGGGAGTGTACTCTGTACTCCCATATCAGCTTTCGAAAGCAGTCGTTAATCTGGGACGGCAACTTGACAATTCGTGCCCGAAGACGATCATTGACGGATTGGAGGCCTTCATTCCTTGATTTCAGCTCTTTAACCTCCTCCGTGGCCTTCCCGAGAGCTTTTATATCAGCCGCATTGGCTTCTTTGGCCTTCTTAAGCTTTTCCTCAGTTTGCTCTTTGTTCTCCTTCAGCTTGTCCTGAGCGTACTTCTCGGAAGCCTTGAGGTTATTATCGATTGCTCCAAAGTATGCCTCTGCCCAATATGAAAGGCTGAATTCTCTGTTAGCTAGCTACGATGAGCTCGAAGTAAAGCTTCGATTGCCTTATTATACTATTCTCGGAGTGCTGCCATCTCTTGGGCATGCTTCACTCACTGATTTTGCATCAGCTTCTCCGCGACTTTCTTTGTTTGCTCCCCAATAATATCCGGAAAGTCAAGCTCCGAATATCTAAGCATACAGTATTCCCCTACTGCAGCTGCGGTGCCCAACTCAATTATTGTCCGCTTCATTTGAAATAAAAACAAGAATGGTTAGTACATATAACACGAAAGATAAAGTCATAAGGAAGTAATTGCTGGTATCGCAACAAACCTCTTCAATGGCGAGACGCATCGTCGCGGTTTGACTCATTAACCGACCAATGTCGGTAAACACCGTGTGGTCATCCCGACCACAAGGCTGCAACTCTGGGTTCCGCTCCAAATATGTTACTGCGGGCCGATTCGATATCCTATCACCTTTCGAAATTCGAAAGGTAAGTCCATCTTTGACCAATATAAAGCCGGCCCGGCGTCCCATGTTGAGCCATTCCTTAACAGTTAATCTTGGAATATCTCGTATGCGGAAGGCATCAATGAATTCAACGGTTAACCCACTTTGTTTGGGCTCCGCGACCTCCAATATGGTGGGATCTTCCACCGGTCTTTTCCCTTTGTCCGGACGGGAGTCTTGGCTGATTTCTTCCTCCGGACGGGTCTCTTGGTGTACTTCCTCCACCACTGGGTCCATTGGCTGACCCTCACTAATCTCGCCCTCCTCATTGTCCCCGATGATGTCAACTAATGTCTTTGCAAATTCGTACACGCCTTCATCGGGGGTGGGCTCCCCAAAAATATATTCCAATCGCCGAGATATGGGAATTAGATCTTCAGGACTCTCGGCAATTTCTGCAGCCGACTCCTCATTTACCGGCTCGAGATTGGCCATCGTTGCAGCAGACTGTGGTGGTGGAGGAGTAGCATGTCTTATTTCCCCAGTCGGGGACGTTTCTCCTTGTAAACTCGACGCCAGCTCGGTCGTAGTAGTTCGGTTCCGAGCCCCCGGGGGCGCCTCAAAGATGAGCTCATCATTCTCCGCAACTATATCACGGAGAAAATTCAGCCGTTCCCCCCTTTTCAATTTGTCCTTAGCTGGAGCCATTATTTTATCTGCAATACAAGTAAGTTAAGTGAGAAACACGAAGTAGAAATTAAAAGCGAGTATGAATCAAGTTCCTAAGGTTTTTTCCTATCAAAGAAGAGTTATCGAGTTAGTACAGATATGAATATGCAGTTCAGATACCTAGTAATTCTCTACTAAAATGGGGAGGGACCGGAAGGAGGTTGAAAGCAACCAAGATCGGTGCATAAAATAAGGTCTTCATGGTTCAGTCAGCCCCGTCCGACCTAGAACAATCAAGGAGTGTCATCCTCAAAGGCCTCGGAATAGTCGTCCGAGGAATGGGGCCATAAGCTTCGGGAAAAAATGGTTCCCCTTCAATAGGGAACCGCCAAGGAGGACTCAGGGTGTCATTTGGACTAGGCTGACCCTAATGACACCCACCTAGTCCTCACGGTTTTACTTTTTCCCTAGCACCCACACTTCCCAGCGGGTCACCCATCCCTGAATTGCTCCAGGGTGAGCATGTTTAACTTTCCAGTTCTAACGTTCGCTTGCCACTTTGCTAGGGAAAAGGCCTCGTGCAATGGGAGACGAATCATTATACTTAACATACGATCGTTTCCCGTCTATAGCCGATGTAGGGATTCGCCTAAGGTGCCCTCTCTCTCGCACCCCCGAGGGGACCTCACATTCACCCCTCCTTATGGACTCAGCGTCCTCGCTAAGGTTTGCCCCAACACATCGACTATAACCCGGGTCCTGCTCTGATACCATTTGTAACGACCCCAATTTGGGCCTAGTTGTTTTGTTAAAATATGATAATTAAAAATGGAATATTCGAACCAAACTTAAAAATAGTTCGAAACATAAAAGTACGACATCATAATTTAGAGTGTTCTCCAAAGGACCGGATTCTATCACCGGACAACCGACGACCTCCTTCCCATGCCCCTCTCATACCTTGTCTGCGTCACCTACAAAATCTGTAAAGCGATCACAATCTATTAAAGAAAACTTCACCCACACTATACATTATCATTACATTTCTTAATTTCACCGTATACGCCCACATGAATCATTCCATTTAATCGTTTTCTTATTTCCTTCTTCTTTTACCCTTATCATTCCCATTATACTTTAACTTTACTGTTGCCGAGAGTAACATGCTCGGTACATGTCCCGCCCAAGCCAACCGTTAGCTGTTGGATGACTCGACGGGCCATATGCTTTCCTTCCCCGGGTGGTTACTTAGGCGCTACCCCTTTTTCCACCCGGATCCGTTCTGCTTTTTTCGTACGTATCTTTTCCTCTTTGGAACTCATCGTTCCCTTCATCAGACATGCCCTTCCTTTGCGAATCGTGTACTAGGCATGATGCCGGGTTCGGTCGGACGGTCCATCCTTCCTCACCCCGAGTCTTTATTAACATTTATCTCGTTCGTTCGTGTCTTTTCCTTTCCTCTTTATTAACCCAATCCCGTTTCCTAAGTCTAAACCTTCCCTTACTATATTGTGTTCACTCCGCTTACCGTTCGCTTTAGCTTGTTATAATCTTCCCGTGCTTCCCCTGCATTTCGTAACATGTCTTAGTTATTCGAATTCCGACGTTATTATCTTATTGTTAACTATGTGGTTACCGTAGACCTTACGTGTCCTTTTCCTCCCACGATCCGACTTCGAGGCGGAACGAAAACACTCGAACTTAGTATTTCCGCGACAATCCACCTCTGCCTTGAAATCCGCGATAATAATACACTGGAATCGAAATCCGCGATAATTTATGCCTTATTGGAAATCCGCGACAATTTCACTCTTCGTAATTTCTGCGACAATTTTGCCCTTCGTATTTTCCGCGACAATTTTGCCCTTCGTAATTTCCGCGACAATTTTTCCCTTCGTAAATTTCCGCGACAATTTTACCCTTCGAAATTTCCGCGACAATTTTACCCCTTCGTAATTTCCGCGACAATTTCCTTCTTCGCGGCAATTTTCGAATTTTCGTGTCTTAATGATGATTAACTCGTTTTTGGGTCTCCTCACCCCTATTTATAGACATTCTAACTTTTCTAATTCACACTTTAACCCCTCATTCCTTTGCCTTTTCACCCATCTTTTATCTTTTTCTTTACTTTTCTATCTTTCATTTCCTTTTACGATCTTTCGTTCCCGTATCCCTCGTTATCTCTCGTCTAGACTTTACCGTTACATGTTGAAAGAGTGAGAATTAAATGTTGAAAGGCTGGGTGGAAAAGGAGTCATGATCGAATCGAAACTCCCCGAACCGGATGAGGAGTCAGAATGATATGAGGAAGAAGTGCCGGAGCTCGAAGATTCGGCGGAATTGGAAGTCATTGGTAAATTTAGTTCAAAATTATGTTTGGAATTATTTTTACAAATTTTATTAAGTGTCTCGCGAGTTGTTGGCAAAAAGTCGCGAGAATTACTGTTCAGCGAAGACAGTCACGAGTTGTTGCAAGCAAACCGGTTCTGGAACTGTTCATGTTCGTAGTTGCGAGTTGTCGTAGTTGGTCACGACTTGTTGCGAGTGAAAATGGTGTGAAGACGAAATGTNTGGAGGTATGTAAAAGGCGGATGGCTAAGAAGCACGACAAATGCGTTCGACCTATGTTGTTAAAGGTTGGAGACTTGATTCTTAAGAAAGTGGAAGTCTCGATGCATGTTGGTAAGTTGGATCGAAAGTGGGAAGGACCGTACAGAGTAACGGCAGTAGTGAAGGAAGGAACATATAAGATCGCAAATATGAGCGGGGAGGCGCTGCCACGGACTTGGCATATTTCCAATTTGCGCAAGAATTATGTATAGACGTGACTCATCGATCTTTTTAAAATAAAAATTTTCCCCTCTTTTTTGTGGTCATATTCTAATTATTTAAGTATATTTCTTGACGACATGAATTCAATCGACTTGGGGACTGGTAAGGTAGGAGTAGGTCCATTGCATTTTAGTACGAAGGAGGATGGAATAAATTAAATAGGTTAGATTAGAAATGCAATGTACCACCTGTCTTATAGTCGATCATTTTCAAACTCGTCAAATTAGATACTGCGTCAAAATATTTTGAACATGATGAGTCTTCATGTCAGCGGCAGAACTGTCTGTACATAATTACTGTTGGAATATGTTAAGGGGCCCGTTTATTGTGACATAGTCGGCTTAGAACGAAGCATATTTCCGTGGCAAATCAGGGTGCAAGTATATACCTGACTCCTCCATGACACGCCGCGAGGGTCGCGCCCTCGTCGGAGGCTGGTCCATTTCCCCATGGCACCGTCTTATGGACGGGCCGAATGACGCCGTCTTATGAACGGGCCGAGTAAGTATTGACACCGTCTTATGGACGGGTCGAGATAATTTTATCGTCCCTGATGCAAGTATATATCGGCGGCAAGAGTGTGATGGCCCTGGGCGCAAGTATATACCAGTGGCGAAGATATATTGACTTAGGTAGAACAATATGGAGTTCAAATACCTACTCATTTAAAAGGGGTGTTAGCCAAAGTCCGTTATTTCAAAGGTCAAGTCCCGCTACACTGGGGACTCTTATGCGCACTTGAAATTGGCATAAAATATTATATCTATTTTGGGAGATATTTATGACTAGAGGAACATCAGTATATTATTTACCCGTGATCAAATTTTGTATAGAGGCCTATTATTTTGCGGAGCTAATTTCGGATGATCTAAGTATACGGAGCTATACCCCTTTCGATGAACGTTGCGAGGAATTAAATTGAAAAGAGGTGAAGATGGATTATTCAGAATTGTATGTTTATTAAATTGTAGTGAGAAATTGAAAGGAAAACAAAATCAAATTTCATATATACATGGGGAACACAAAATATGGATAGATGACAAAAGGAAGAAGCTATAATATTCAGTTATCCTTTGTGCTTCTTCTGCGTCTGAAAGCCTGAGCCTTCACCAGGACCGCTGGGGCGCTTTTTTACCGACTTTCTTTTATTGGATGGAGGATTGACGCTTTTTTATTGACACCCCGCAGTGGTCAACTTCTTGGAGGCAAACCTTGCCATTTCAGCTTCATGGCGCTCCCGAGCTCCAGCCACACTAGCGGGGGTATATATTTGAGGATCGTATGCCGCCATCACATCGTCATCCTTCAGGAGCTCCGCCACGAGGGGGCCCATTGACTCAGTAAATAAAGTGGCCAACCTTCTAAATGCATCCGGAGATGGGCCCTCCTATGTTTCGACATCCTCTGAATCTGAAAACCAGGGGACTATTGATATTACCCGGGTATATTTTCTTGTATTTGTCCTTACCCGGGGGCTCGTCCGACGTGGCTATGTGGTATTTTCGGTATTTTTGTATGTCTATCACGAGGCGTTTTCGGGGGTATTCTCGTAATTCAGGCATGCTGGACCCCATATAAGGTTTCTGTAAGTGTTTTGAGATGTTTTGGGTTATTTCGGCCCCGAACGGGGCCAGGGGTATTTTTGTAATTTGTCACCCGGGAGAACGTCGGTCGGGTGCAACGATGTTATGTGGCTGCGTATTCACTGTTTGGAGGCAAATGACTGATATACGAGGTTTTCTGGTATTTTCTCATCGCATTTCCGACTAAACTCTCGACCGAGATGGGTTCCCAAAACTTCAAGACGGTATGTCATTAATTACAATATAATTAGAGGTTATTTAAGTGTTTTGAGCTAATTGAAGTAAAACTGGGCTCATGGGCTCAAGTAAGTGAAGTTGGATTGAATTTCTCTATAAATACAAGCCAGTGCATTTGGAAGGGGGTCAGACTCTTATCATGCATCCCAAGGGAAAGTGTTACCTTTCTGTACCTTGCCAGTCGCGAGTTGTCGTCCCTGCACCAGCGACTTACTGCTTATTTACTGAGTCGCAAGTTGTCGCATTACTGAGTCGCGACTTGTTGTTGCTAGTCGCGACTTGTTGCTCTACAGCCCGCACTCGCGAGTTGTTGCTTCTCTGCCAGTCGCGACTTATTGTTGTTCCAGCCTGATGCGCGAGTTATTGCTCTGTGACCTGAGTCGCGAGTTGTCGCCTTGCCGATTTGTGAGTTGTTGAACACAACTCGCGACTGCACCCCCTTTCGGGCCAACAGAGTGTTTTCGATCAATTTTCGAGCCGTTTTCATCTGGATTATTGTTACCACATCATTGTACTTGTATCCATTGAATATCATAGTGAAAACCAAGGTAGAGTTTCGCTCTCCCGAGGACGTAAGCCCACACATTGTGGGTCCAACCTCGTATATCGCTCGTGCCCCCACAATAATTGTACTCAAATTATATAATAAATTGACTGATAATAAACAAACGCTCTAAAATATTTTTAGACAATATCAAATATTATAAATATAGGAAAAAAAATATACAACTCAAACATCAAACACAAATCTAATGCATTTATACATCAATAGACATAATTTTGTCCAAAAAATGATTACTTTTACCCTATGTTGCATAGGTGCGGGGATACGGGTGCGAGGTGCAGGGTACAGGGGCACGTGGTGCGGTGATTTTAAGAGTATTCGATTTAGGGTGCGTCAAATTAAAAATAATAAAATAATAAATATAAATATTTAAAATTTTCAAACAAAATAAAATATTCAGTTAGTATCTAAAAATGTTAATTATAATAAACTGAATATAAATATAACAATATTAAAAAATTTTATGAGACCAATGATCACTCGTAACTCTTCATGACGACCATCATCTTTACTGAACCTGTAGGAATATATTCATTTTTACTCATGATAAAAATACAAAATACACAAACTTGTAAAGAATTATGACATTTAAAATAATTTACGAATGAAGTACGCAATTCTTAATTCACCTTTGTTAGATTCTTGTTTCACCACCTTCCATTCACCTTTGGAGTTCTTTTTCCCCATCCACAATGTTTTTTATGCGCAGCCTCTTTCACTTATAAGTTTATAACCCTAATGTTTTTTTTAAATTTTTTATTAAATAGGTGGGTGGGTGCGTGAATCCCCGCACCCAGGGCATACCCGGTGCGTTAAAATCTTAAATTTAAAGCATCCGTGCAACATAGCTTTTCCCCAATGTTTTAATATCTCTTTGTACCGGTATACCGCCCGGTCATACCGATCGGTATGTATTGAATCGATCCAGAAATCCGGTACTGATGCCCCGTGATTTTTGTCTCCGACTGATATGAAAACATTGTTTTAACCTTGTTTAATAAAAAACAATATAATATTTGTGGGGCGATGCTTAGATATGGTCCCCATGATTTAGGGGTAATGGCAAATTGAGTCCCAATAGTTTTGAAAATTTGTCAATTTTGAACCCCAAAGTTTTAGAATGGCAAAACAAGTCTCCGACTTTTGTATGGTTTGGCAAAACTAGTTCCCATTGTTTATCAAAATTGGCAATATTAGTCCCCAAACTCTTCAATTTCGGCAATGTTAGTTCCCAAACAAAAACAATGACATATTTGATCCTCGTAATTCCAGAGTTTTGGCAAAAAGGTCCCTAACGGTGTTAGAGATTCTCAATGTTTTGAAAAATTACAATTACGGTCGTTAAATAATTTTGCAACGTTGGTTCTCAACGTTTTGAAAAACGTAAACCCTAACGGCTGTTAAATAATTTAGGGACCAATTTCGCCACATTCCCCAAATTTGGGAACTAGTTTTGCCACCAAACGTAAATAATGAGGACTTGCATTGCATTTTTAAAACTTTGGGGACTAATTATGAACTTTGGGGATTGAATTTGCCAAATTTTACAAACCATGGGGATGAATATTGCCATTTAATTGATGTTTGGGGACTATATACGTCAAAAAATAATTTGGGGATCAAATTTGCCAAAATTAACAAAATTTGGAGACCAAGGCAGCCATTTTCCGATATTTGTGCAAAATAATTTTAGAGTTCTCGTCGGAATGAAGAAATTGATTTTGTCAAAAGACTTATGGTCAGAACTATACCTAAAATTCGTCGGCCGTAGTAATCGTAAGACATTTTTATAGATTTAAAATTTAAACTCATTTATCTTTTCTCAGTGTACTTACCATAGAATTTTGGGTCGCCATCAAATCTGTCGAGCACGCTTTTCGTGAGTTTTGAAATGTCCTAGAGACATTTTCTTCAATGACTCAATGCGTATCAACATTGACAAAAAATGTTAATTGAATGATATAAAATGCATTATTTAAATTGATGAATTAAAATAATAATTTGTGCAATTTGAAGGATCAATATTAAATTAAACCTATATTTATAGGATAATAACTTATTGTTATTACAAGAATATTGATTAGAGATACATTCATCTAATTTCCATATCACTATTTCTAGATATTTTCGTAGAGAATCAAATATCGTTAATTCAATTTTGATCCCTCAAATTACACAAATTATCATTTTTCATCTCTCAATTTTGAATAATGTATTATAAATATCTCAATTGACAAAGTTTCTCAATTCTGATACAAATTGTCGAAAATGCCCCTAACATATTTCAAAACTCACGGCAGCATACCCTACTAATTTAGGTTGGGTAAACAAAAGGTACATGTATAACTATGGGCAAAAAATATATACAACACAAACATCTAACACAAATCTAATGTTCTTATGCATTATCATATATAGTGTTGTCCAAAAAAATATTTGCTTTTACTCAATGTTTTCATTTCGGTCGGGAATTTTGTACCGACCCGGACCAGTATGCCCGATATAGTCGGCATACCGGCCTCTATGTAGTATTTTTTTTTAAAAATTAAAATTTATTTTTAATTTTTTTTCCGATTGACCCGACACCGGATGTTACTGGTTCAAATACTGGTGCCAACCGATTTTCATCGTATCGGAAGGTATACCGTATGGAATATAGTTTTAAAATCCCTGTTGGAATGAAGAAATTGATTTTGTATGCAAACACTTATGGTCGGAACTCTAATCCAAAATTCGTGCCGTGTTGATAGCGAGACATTTTTCGAGGTATAAAATTGAAACTCATTTTTCTTGTGTCAATGTATTTGCCATAGAATGTTTGGTAGCCACCAAATATGTAGAGCATGTAATCCGTGAATTTTGAAATGTGTTATGGACATTTTCGTCATTTTGTATCAAAATTGACAAAATTTGTTGATTGAGTGTATGATGTATTATTCAAAATTGAGTGATTAAAGATGATAATTTGAGTAATTTGATAGACCAATATTAAATTAAACCCCAGAAAAACACGAAGTCAGATTAGGAATTTTGTAAAATATGTGATAGTAAAATATGTTAAAAACACATAATAGACACCAATGATTAAACATAAGGTGATAGTAAAATATGTTTTCTATTAACAACATAGGACATAAGAGATGGTGAAAAATAGCTCTCATCACATATTTTAATCACTAAAATTAGAATATTGACATTAAAACACAATTAGGAATAATTTAAGCAACAAACCTAAAGAACTGACAAACAAGTACCAATGTGTCATGGAGGAGATCCATTGATTCATTTTGAGAGTCCTTTGCAGCCTTTGTGTAGCGATTTTGATATTCATTGATAACAATTTTCGAGTAGTGTTTTAATCATATTCTTCAAGAGAAAAAAATTATGCATTTTCCAGTAAAAACATCCCCAACTACTTGTACATATTATTAGGGATATGGTGTAAAATGAGATAGATTTTGAAACATCTCCAACATGTACACATTTGTGTAAAATGTGATAAATTTTGAACACATTTTGTAATTTATGGTGAATCGTGTTTGGGAAATGCGAGCGGTGAATATTACGTTGACTTGCGTTTCCAAATGCGATTATCAATTTTTGGGGAAAAATTGACCAATTGCGTTTGGCAAAAGCGAGTAACTTTTGGCAAACGTTATTCGCTATTTTAATATTTTTAATAATTTATTTATGTGATTTTCAGTTTATATCATATTTGCACATTTAACTACTGTATTTTATACGAATATAAATGCATATAATGATACAATAAACATATCTCTATTCTATAACATATTTGATGTGAACTTTAGGACCAGGTACTCTGTGATGGGCAAGACCCAATAATTATTAGGCTAATTCAAATGGTGGAAACGAATTCATGCAGCCCATTTGCACACTTAAGGAAAAGCGGCCCGATGTTTAACGAGAGGACCGAAGATAACCTTGGGCGAAATAAAGCGTTTTCTGGTAACTGGCTCCTTGCTTCAGTCCGAACGGTTACAGGCTCACGTTTTCAACGCTTCGGTCCTCCACACGTTTACCACGCTTCAAGTCCGATCACGCAGACCACGCCTCGGTCCCAACCTCGTTTTACATCCCGCGATAACAACCTCTAACAAACCTGTCAAAGGCGGTTACAGAGCATGATTTACACACGCTGTAAACCCTGTAAATACAGGGCGCGACGACGGAAATAGCAAGACCTTTTGGACGTATAAGAATAGGCCGTTACCCTGCCGGAGTTCTTACTGCTTTTTTTTATTTGTCATTTTCATTAAGCCTCTGTTGTATTCATTACGGATTATTTTGATTAGTGAACAGGCTAAGAGTATAATCTACTCTTGGTCAAGTGGTTATCACCCCAATTCCGGGGGTTTCCACTATACATCGCTGTGCCATCGTTTATTTCCAATTTTAATCGTCTTCCACAACAAAAACAAATCAGAACCGAGTTCGTTTGTTAAACGAACCGGACGACTGTTGGTACCCCCTAAAAAGGGACCATAACAGTTTGGCGCCGTCCATGGGGACGATTCTCTAATCCCATTTGAGTTTTCTACCAGGGATAGGATAATCAAAGGCATGGCGACTAGAACTCCGACAAATGATAGTGACGTGCTTCCCGACAATCTCCCAGCACCAACATTCACTTTACAGGATTTGGAAGTTGTCGTCAGGAAGGTGGTACTGGAAATTACGTCGGAGAAAAGTGGAACAGAACCACCGGCTATTTCAAGCCTTGTTCCCAAAAGCGGAGGATTCGAGAGTGATCCTGACAAGCGCAGTACTGATGATGAAGAAATCATTAGGCGTTGCGTAACAATGAGGAGGCCTAGATATCGGTCTACTCCTCCTCCCCCAGCCAGAGCCCTAACTCCCGCTCCTGGAAATGATCAGGAGCAGATGCAGCGACGAAATGATGAGCTCACTAGGGAGTTGGAGAGCATGCGTGCGCTGAGGGATTGCGAACCTAATCTGGGACGCAATCCTGGTTTATTTAACAGGGCCATGGAGGCCCCAATCAGGAGAAGTAAGGATGATGACTGGTGGCATAATTTGCATGCGGTCCAGACATCATCTCATCAATCTGAAGGCGTATCAGCCGCCTTGGGAGATTTGATGCTCCCCTTTTCTGAAGAGATCTGGGCGGCAGTCCCAGATCGGCATTATCGCAACCCCGAGGGGTTGCCGACATTTCGTGGTGATGGTGATACAATCGATCAAGTTGCCGATTTCGAATTGCGAATGGGAACGGTTCGGGCATCGGATTCACTAAAGTGCCGCATCTTCGCGGCAGGATTACAAGGCGACGCCCGAACGTGGTTCAAGAATTTGCCGGCCCGATCCATACAGTCGTATGGCGGGTTTATTTTGGCCTTCTCTGAGCAATTTGCTCCAAATGTAGGACCGCCCCGAAGCAGGCAGGAACTATATCAGCTGAAATATATCCCGGCAAAGATGAGTCTTCGGTCCTTCATGGAGAAATTCAACAGGACTGCCCGGCGTATCAAGCTCGAGCTCCGGGATAAAATCGATATTCTACAGCAGGTCCTAGGACCGTGCGGNGGACAAGACCCATTAATTATTGGGCTAATTCAAATGGTGGAAACGAATTCCTGCAGCCCATTTGCACATTTAAGGAAAAGCGGCCAGATGTTAATGAGAGGACCGAAGATAACCTTAGGCGAAATAAAGCGTTTTCTGGTAACTGGCTACTTGGTTCGGTCTGAACGGTTACATGCTCACGTTTTCCACGCTTCGGGCCTCTACACGTTTACCAAGCTTCGGGCCCGATCACGCAGACCACGCCACGGTCTCAACCTCGTTTTACATCCCGCGATAGCAACCTCTAACAAACCTGTCAGAGGCGGTTACAGAGCGTGATTTATGCACGCTATAAACTCTATAAATACAGGGCGCGACGACGGAAATATGAGGACCATTTGGACGCGTAAGAACTGCGTTACCCTGCCGGAGTTCTTACTGCTTTCTTTTCCTTGTCATTTTCATTAAGCCTCTGTTGTATTCATTACGGATTATTTGATTAAGTGAACAGGCTAAGAGTATAATCTACTCTTAGTCAAGTGGTTTTCACCCCAATTCCTGGGGTTTCCACTATATATCGCTGTGCCATCGTTTGTTTCTAGCTTTTAATCGTTTCCCACAACAAAAACAAATCAGAACCGAGTTCGTTTGTTAAACGAACCGGACGACTGTTGGTACCCCCTAAAAAGGGACCATAACAGTTTGGCGCCGTCCATGGGGACGATTCTCTAATCCCATTTGAGTTTTCTACCAGGGATAGGATAATCAAATGCATGGCGACTGGAACTTCGACCAATGATAGTGACGTGCTTCCCGATAGTCTCCGAGCACCAACATTCACTTTACAGGATCTGGAAGCTGTCGTCAGGAAAGTGGTACTGGAAATTACGTCGGAGAAAAGTGGAACAGAACCACCGGCTGTTTCAAGCCCTGTTCCCAAAAGCAGAGGATATGAGAGTGATCCTGACGAGCATAGTACTGATGATGAAGAAATCATCAGGCGTGGCGTAACAACGAGGAGGCCTAAATATCGATCTACTCCTCCCCCTTCGGCCAGAGCTTTAACTCCCGCTCCTGGAAATGATCAGGAGCAGATGCAGCGACGAATTGATGAGCTCACTAGGGAGATGGAGAGCATGCGTGCGCTGAAGGATTGCGAACCTAATCTGGGACGCAATCCTGGCTTATTTAATAGGGCCATGGAAGCCCCAATCAGGAGAAGTAAGGATGATGAATGATGGCATAATTTGCATGCGTTCCAGGCATCGTCCCATCAATCTGAAGGCGTATCAGCCGCCTTGGGAGATTTGATGCTCCCCTTTTCTGAAGAGATCTGGGCAGCAGTCCTAGATCGACACTATCGCAACCCCGAGGGGTTGCCGACATTTCGTGGCGATGGTGATCCGATCGATCACGTCGCTGATTTTGAATTACGCATGGGAACGGTTCGGGTCTCGGATTCATTAAAGTGCCGCATCTTCGCGGCAGGATTGCAAGGCTACGCCCGAATGTGGTTCAAGAATTTGCCGGCCCGATCCATACAGTCGTATGGCGGATTTATTTTGGCATTCTTTGAGCAATTTGCTCCAAATGTAGGACCGGCCCGAAGCAGGCAGGAACTATATCAGCTGAAATATATTCCGGCAAAGATGAGTCTTCGGTCCTTCATGGAGAAATTCAACAGGACCGCCCGGGGTATCAAGCTCGAGCTCCGGAATAAAATCGATATTCTACAGCAGGTCCTGGGACCGTGCAGCCTTTCGGCCAGTTTGGTAAAGAGTCCACCATCCACCTTGGGAAAACTTCTTCAGAAAATCAACAAGTATATTAAGGTGGATGAAGCGCTGGGGCTGGGTTATCGGAAACCTAGCGGGACTTCTGAACCCGCAGGTGATCATAGGGTTTCCTACCCTAAGAAGCAATCGCGAGAAGTAGCGGCTGTAAGCGAAAAAGACATCCCCCTGAAGCAGGAGGACAATCGGGTGTATTGCGAGCTCCATCATAATCGCGATCACCCGACCCTGAAGTGCCCGCTGTTGAAAGAGACAGTAGAGGCAATGAGTAAAGAAAAGCCCGACCGGAATGGTCAGAAGGGCAAGCGAGCAGAATCCCCCAGAAGGGGCCACCAAGGTGACGATCGTCACAGGCCGCAGGGAAGAGATAATCAGGGACAACCCCGAAACTATAATGATCGGACGGAGGACCGACGGTCTCCTCCGCCAGAATAAGAAAGAGGCCAACACGGTCGTGAGAACCGTGGTCAGGGCCGAAGAAGAAGATGGCGGGGCCGTGGCGGTAGAGCCCCTCAGAATGAGGGTGGAAGACAGGAGCATGCCGCTCCTCCACCTGCGAAAACTGGTTCCCAACCTCGTCAAAATGAGGCGGCACCCAGAGAAGTAGCCTGAGATATTTATGTTATCTCCGGTGGTTTAAGAATAAATGAATCGGTCCGGGACCGAAAGAGAATCGCGCGCGGAGACTCCGCTGAGAGCTCCGAGTCTGTGGCGCTGGTGAAATATGATCCCATGGAACGGTCCTCCTTCTTCAGAGAGGAAATCACTTTCACCCCGGCTGATCGGGAAGGGATCATCGACCCATGTGACGATCCCCTTACCATCACTGAGATCATCTGGAATCGTCGTGTCCACAGAATTTTAGTGGATACTGGGGCTTCGTGCAATCTAATGAAGCGCGAGGTCGCCGAGATGTTGGGAGCTGCTGCTCACGATCTTCCGATCGCTAACATAACTCTTTGGTCGTTCGACCAAAGGAGCTTTATTCCATGCGGGAAGATTTTATTCCCAGTTACCCTTGGAGAGCCATCCAAGGACCGGTCGGAAGACCTGGAATTCATTATCGTTGAAGTCGACTTGGCTTACAACGTTATTATTGGACGGACTGGCCTTAGTAAGTTGGAGGCGGTCCCTTCTACTTATCACATGATGCTCAAATTCCCCTCCATTCATGGAGTTATTTCTGTTAAAGGAGATCAGAAAGTAGCTAGGCAATGCTACATGAGCTCGTGCTGAACTTTGGCACCTATTAAAAGGGCTCGGGTGGATCTGCTGGAAGAGTTGCTGCACCCGAGGCAAGCAATGGAACCCGTAGGGTTCAAATTGATCAATCTGGTTGAGGATGACTCAACCAAGACAACTCGCATCGGGGCACATCTAGCCCCTGACTTTGAAAAAGAACTGATCCACCTGCTGAGAAGCAATGTGGATATATTCGCATGGACCCCGGACGATGTTCCGGGGATTGACCGATCCGATAGTGAACATCGAATCAACACTGAGCCAGGAACGAAGCGTGTTAGGCAGAAAAGAAGACGCTATTCTCCTGAGAAGATCGAGATTATCCGGGCTGAAGTGAATAAGCTGCTACGGTCGGGATTTATCAGAGAAATCCACTATATTGAATTGGTTGCAAACCAAGTGGTGGTTTCCAAACCGGATGGGAAATGGCGAATGTGCATCGATTTTACCGATGTTAACAAAAACTGTGAGTCATACCCTTTCCCATTGCCGTACATCGACCAACTGGTAGATGCTGTTTCTGGTAGCACCATGATGAGTACCATGGATGCTTATTCTGGATATCACAAGATCTTCTTGGTTGAGGAAGATCAGAAGAAATCATCATTCATGACCGAAGATGGGGTTTTCTGTTATGTGGTTATGCCATTCGGTCTCAAAAATTCAGGAGCAACATACCAAAGGTTGGTCAACAAAATCTTTAGAGAGTTGATTGACCATATGATGGAAGTGTATGTTGACGATATGATTGTAAAATCTATGAATGATGAAGACCATCTTTCTTATTTGTTTCGTTGTTTCGAAGTATGCCGAAAATATAAGTTCAAACTAAATCCAAACAAATGCTGCTTCGGGATCCGAATTGGAAAATTCTTAGGATATTATGTTTCAGAGAAAGACATAAAGGTTAACCCTGAAAAGGTGCAGGCTATCATTGATATGCAACCTCCGAGAAACAAAAGAGAGTTTCAAAGGCTTACTGGCCGGCTAGCTGCACTGAGCAGGTTTATTTCGAAATCCATAGACCGAGCCTTTCCTTTTTTCAGAGTGCTAAGAAAAGCAAGCCATCTAGATTGGACCAAAGAATGCGATCGGGCCTTCTATGAGCTAAAGACTTATTTAAGCACTCCCCCGATGATAGTAAATCCGACTTGTGATGAGCCGTTGGGGTTATATCTGGCGGTATCAGAAGTTGTCGTCAGCGCAGCTCTGGTAACCATACGAGATGACATTCATAGACCGGTTTATTATGTCAGCCATTCGCTGGTATCTACTGAAACCAGGTATTCCACCTTGGAGAAATTCATGCTAGCGTTGAAAAAAGCTGTATCCAAGCTGAAACATTATTTTGAAGGCCGAACGGTCTATGTCTATACGGATCAACCTCTGAAAGTGCTCCTTAAACAGAAGGATTTGAACGAGAGATTGGCAAAATGGGCTATCAAACTCAGTGCTATGTATCTGGAATTCCTGCCCCGAAGGGCGATCAAAACTCAGGTTCTAGCCGATTTCGTGGTTGAAATGACCCGATCGGCCATTTATCTTAACCAAGAAGATGATCGATGGACGATCCATGTAGATGGGTCAACCTTCGGGGGAAGAGGAGCGGGCATTACCCTGACAACGGTGCAAGGTGACCTTATTCATTCCGCAGTCAAATTTTCCATTGCTGGAACAAATAATGTGGTAGAATATGAGGCAGTATTGTCAGGAATGACATTGGCTCGAAAAATGGGAGTTAGCAGAGTGCGAATGTTCTCAGACTCAAAGTTAGTAGTGGAACAGTTCGCAAGGAGATTTGAGACTCATGATCCGATGATGAGGTTATATTGCGCCAAAGTCCTGGAACTATCCAAAAAGTTCAGTGAGTTCTCTCTTGACCATGTGCCACGAGAGCAAAATAAGGTTGCCGACGCACTCGCCAGATTGGCCTCAGGCATACCTGACATAGAGCCAAGCACTATTTCGGTCCATATTCAGGACCGACCTTCGGTCGAGATTCAGTGACCGAACAATCTATTGAAGAGATCGGGGCTCTATGCCATGAACTCCAGGGCTTGAATATTAACGCTACTGAATTTCCGGGAGAACCCAATTGGATGGACTCCTTTATTAAATACCTCTCAAACGGCTATCTCCCTGAAGATAAGTCTGAAGCCAGGAAAATAGAGGTACGGGCTAAAAGATATACCTTAGTCGATGGACACTTGTTTAAAAAGAGCTTTGAGGGCCCGCTTCTGCGCTGTTTATCTCCTATTGAGGCTGAAGCCGTCATGATTTATGTTCATGAAGTGATATGCGGCATTCATTCAGGGGCTCGATCTTTATACCACCGCATCATTAGAGCTGGATATTTTTGGCCAACATTGCTTGCTGATGCCAAGCAATACACTAAGCATTGTGCCATATGTCAATACCATGCTCCACTCCCGTAACTGCCTGGGGCTCACTTATCGATTACCCCATTGCCTTATCCCTTTGACAGATGGGGGATCGACATCCTCGGACCTTTTCCCCGGTCAATAGGGCAAACAAAGTTTTGTATTGTAGCGGTAGAGTATTACTCGAAATGGATTGAAGCAGAAGCAGTAGCCATCATCTCAGAAAAAGTAGTTAAACACTTTATATGGTGAAATATTGTGAGCCGCTTTGGAATTCCCCGAGCGCTCGTATCTGATATTGGGACTCAGTTCCGCGAAAAGAGCATACGGGATCTATGCACCAAGTTGGGCATCATCCATCATTTCTTATCAGTAGCCCATCCCCAAACTAACGGACTTACGGATGTATCTAACAAGGTTATCCTGAAGGGATTGAAAACCAAGTTAGAAGATTTTGGAGGTAAATGGCCCGAACACATCTATGAGGTCCTATGGGCATACCGAACTACACCTCGCTCAACAACCCAGGAATCACCTTTCTCATTGGTGTATGGGACCGAAGCTGTTAGCCCGGTGGAGGTTGCCATCCGATCACCTCGGATATCTCAATACGATGAGCATATGAATGGTGAAAGGAGATTCTTGGACCTCGAGATGATCGAAGAAAAAAGAGATGCAATTTATGCGCGGATGCGTGCTTATCAGCCAACTATGGAACCGGCCCATAACAAGCGAGTCCTCCCAAGAGAATTCTTTGAAGGCGATCTCGTCCTCAGAAGCAGTAAAGTGCAGAGGAACGTTGGAAAGCTAGACAGAAATTGGGAGGGACCTTATCGAATATCAAAGAAATTGGAATCAGGTGCGTACAAACTTGAAACATTAGATGGTATAGAGGTCCCCCGAACTTGGAATGTCATGAATTTAAGGCTATATTTCTTGTGAATCTTCGATTAATGTGTTTGACTCAATAAAATACATTCCATTAAACGTAAGTAGAAAACAAGTAAGTGCAAAACAAACTATTTCTAATGGAATGATGGACCGGTCTTGAAGTTGGGTGACTTAGGACGAATCTGGACTGGTGACCGAAGATTCTTGTCCGCAAGGCTCCCAAGTTGTAGTGACCGCTCTGACGAGTCAGATGCTCCTGCACTTGCCTAGCCCCATGGATGAGTTGTGATTCTTCCAAAACTCATTATGAACTAAAACACTCACTTCAACGGCATTCAGTATTTAGAAATGGCTCTTTGTACCTATGAAATCTACTACGATAAAAGGAATGGTAGTCAGCATATCGAAACATAAGATCGGTCCTAATATAAGACGTATTATGAGCAAAGCTTAGCCAACAAAACCTAATGGACTTTATTAGAACCAAGGTTCGGCCGAAGCTCATAAAAACTGATATTAAACGCAGACTACGCCTATCCAATCGAGTAGTGACTCCAAGGACGGAATAAGAGCGACCCATACACAATGCAAAGCGACCGATCCTATCAGAATTGATACGAATAAACCAAAATTAATGTCTGGGACCGATGGTTAACCCCCTGTAAGCGTCCCCGATCTTACACTTGGTGATTAAAACAACTTCGTTAATATAAAACTTATTAGTTTATTTAGAAGTTGGTTATATTACTTCGTTCTGGCAATTAAAAGAATAAGAGTTGAAGGAAAAAGAGTTATATTGAGAATAAGAAGTAAGGCAGATACAAAGTATAAATCAAATCTAGCTAATCTGCCCCTCTTCTTTATCTTCAACCTCCGGCTCCTGCGGTTTGGTCCGGGCCGCGAGCTGCTTCAGTTCTTCTTCTTGATCGGCCACCTTTTGGTTGACCGCTCTCTCCATCTCTTCAAAGAGATAGAAGAAAGGGTCTTCTTCCAGAACAAGTTTTTCCAAAGTCGGAATAACCTGAAACTTGCCATCTTTTTCAAGTAGCTCGATCATCTTCCATCGCTCGTCCGAAGGGGAAGGCCCAAACTGCTGAATAACTTGCTCTCGCATGTTATCCAAATACTTAGCAGTATAAACCCCATGTATGTTATCCGCTAAAGCGAAAAACAAAGGGGACTGAGCGAAACCCAGAACTGCTTCCAGGACCGAACCTTCGGTTGAAGTGCGGGCCCTTGTCAACTCCTCTTCCAAGGCCGTCTTGTCTTCTTGGGCCCGAAGGAGAAGCTCGTTCAGCTTGTTCTTCTTCTCCTGGGCCCGACCTTGGACTTCGTTGATTTCATCTTCTTTGGCCCGCAGGTTGGCCTCCAGGTCGGCAATTCGCCCCTGAGCTGTTTGTCCTGTCTTCTCCAGCTCAGAGATTTTATCGGCTAAGAGCGAGACCTCCGTCCCGTCCCTTAGCAGCTCATTGTCCAGTCGGTCGCGGTCCTCCCGTACCGTGACCAACTCACTATGCTTGATCTCAACTTGCCTTTTTGAAAGGTCAAGTTGATATTGGACTTTTTGGGATACAACACTATCACCCTGGTTCTTCTCCACGGTGATAGCAGTTGTGAAGGCTTTCCTCAACATCTGCATAAGATAACACATTTTAAAGGATGAAACTTTGGGCCTTCATGTTAAGTAAAGTAACTTTGGTGGTGAGGTCGATGAAACCTTCCATAATGTCTTCCCCAGACATGTCCGCTTGGACGTTTTCTGGGTTCTGCTCTCCATAAAGGCGGAAGTCCTTCATGAAAGCACTTCTCCAGGAGGTTAATTTCCTCCCCTTGCTGAACCTGTCCATCAGGCCCAAAGCAACTCCCCAGTCGGAGTTAGTCTTAGGGCCCGATGCAGGCTCCTTCAAAATGATCCCCTTAGTAGGGACCGAAGCGCTCTCTCCCCTTTTCAGATCCTTCGGGGCTTCCGCTTCGGTCGCCCTTTTCACTTTTCCTAAGGGGACTGGCGGCAGAAAGACGTTTGCCCTAAGCTGAGGACCGGGGAGAACCTTCTCCACGGGAACGGCTCCCTGCAGCAATAAAGCAATAGTTTCAGTACTAATGAATGAGGTATTTCCGATTTGATAGAGGCTGAATAAGCTCAAAGAACGAATCCAAGCCTTTATCACCTTCTCTACCACTCCAAATACCCGAAACGTAGGCCCTTCTCCTGTTGAAGGCTGCCATGTGCAGCGAAGGGTCAATGTGCCCGCGCTGGTAGTTTGGATCGGGGGGTCCCCGGACCCCGAAGGGACCAGCTTACCCCCCGTTGCTGGTTCATTCCCCTCAGCGCTGCCCGATGCTTCGCGTTGTCCTTCAGAAGGACGGACCGAAGCAGCTGGCATGCGTTTGAAGCGAGAGCTTGGCATTGTCTTTGTCGAATCTGCAAAACAAATACATAAGGATCAGGAAAGGATAAAGTAAAAACATTACTTCATACCCGACCCTTCTGATGGATCTGAGCTAGAAAACATCCCCTTCGGGGCTGGGGCTCCGGCCCTACCCGCAACACCTATTTCTATTAATCTTTTCTCCCGAAGCAGATCTATTCGCTTAAGGCGTGCTTCGGGAGGAGGGAACATCGCAAGCGTATTTGCGGTATCCGGATTGGAATGGTTGAACCTACTTCGGTCCAACTGACCTATGCGTGGGTGAGTTATGCGCGGCCATACTTTCAACATATCATCTTTTGGGACTGTTATCCACACATAACATGCCTCCCACGCATGGAGAGACTCTTCTTTATCTACAATAGCACACTCTTTGGTGCGCACCGCTATATAATACAATTTGCAGCAGCCTAACAGACCTTTCCCCTTTCGGGATCCTACCAAGAACAGGTTAAATAAATGTTCTAAGGTCGGGGCCTGATTTTGTTGGTGACAATAAAAAATGAACGCTACTATATACACATAACTGCCTGGGAATAACGCAAAAGTGGGGCAGTGGATCTCTTCAAGCACGGCCGCTACAAAGGGATGTAGTGGAAAACGAAGCCCGCACTTTAAAGAGGAGTAACTAACCGGAATAGTAGATGCCGGCACATTCATTTCCGCCGAAGGAAACATGGAATATCATCCCGTCCCTTCCAGATAGAATAATGTGACGGAATCGAAAATCTAGACCTAAACTCCTCAATATCCAACTCAGACATGGAAGGGTATCGCATTTTGTGAGGAATCATAAATGTATACCTTAAGGAAAGTGGATTGAAAGAGGTTGATTGTGAAATCGATTGAGGGCACAGAGGGCTTGCTACAGTTTTTCCTTCGCGATAATGACGATGAGGAGAAACAATGCTCAAAATCCCGATTTAAATATTAATCTCCCAGCCAATGGTGAGCCGCCACGTAATAATGCCCAAGACAGTGACAATACAAAGCGCACTCATCACGCCTCTTGAACTATCGAATGTGAAGAGGCGCAGATCGGGATATTAATATTTAAAGAATAACAAAGATAAAACTATAACTTAAATATACGTTATTAAGTTTTAAACGCAATTAATTCCTACACTAAGGGAAAGATCGGTCCCCTGGACGCTCACTACCTACATGTACGGTCCCATGTTCTCATGAATGTGCAGACATCATGTGATCGGCCTTGTATCACCTCTACGATGGCAATCAAGCCCGAGGGGCTAGTGATGAGAACTTTAGGACCGGGTACCTTGTGATGGGTAAGACCCATTAACTATTGGGCTAATTCAAATGGTGGAAACGATTTCTTGCAGCCCATTTGTACACTTAAGGAAAAGCAGCCCGATGTTAACGAGAGGACCGAAGATTACCTTAGGCGAAATATAGCATTTTCTGGTAACTGGCTCCTTGGTTCGGTCCGAACGGTTATAGACTCACGTTTTCCACGCTTCGGGCCTCCACACGTTTACCACGCCTCGGGCCCGATCACGCAGACCACACCTCGGTCCCAACCTCGTTTTACATCCCGCGATAACAACCTCTAACAAACCTGTCAGAGGCGGTTACAGAGCGTGATTTACACACACCGTTAACTCTATAAATACAGGGCACGACGACGGAAATAGCAGGACCTTTTGCACGCGTAAGAACAGGCCGTTACCCTGCCGGAGTTCTTACTGCTTTATTTTCCTTGTCATTTTCATTCAGCCTCTGTTGTATTCGTTATAAATTATTTGATTAGTGAACAGGCTAAGAGTATAATCTCCTCTTAGTCAAGTGGTTTTCACCCCAATTCCTGGGGTTTCCACTATACATCGCCGTGTCATCGTTTATTTCCAGTTTTTAATCGTCTTCCACAACAAAAACAAATCAGAACCGAGTTCGTTTGCTAAACGAACCGGACGACTGTTGGTACCCCCTAAAAAGGGATCATAACGGTAGGTTAATTTCGAGATTGTATATTGAAGTTGGGATTATAAAATGTTGGGAAAATTTCCTCTTCCTGGAGAAGAAAAGAATTCTCGTTATATAGGTTCAGATCAAATTAATGCGATGAGAACCGAATGTAAATAAAGAAAGGTAAAAGACACAATATTTAGCGTGGAAATCCAAAATCGGGAAAACCACTTGACTGATAAACATCGATCGTAAACTTACTATCACAAGAAAAATACGATTGATTGATTGATTACAATTATCTTCATGAGACGTTTATTTATAGAGTCTAAACTAGGAAATATTCTATCGAATATTCTACAATATTCTCTTTCCATATCTTTGACTGCATTTTCGATATATCTATTTAACAAGATATATTTACATATATTCTTTCATATATATCACCAGAATATATTTTCATATTTTCTTCCATATATATCGTCAACAGAATATCTTCATATTTTTCCATATATTCAACCAATAAGATATATCTCAATATCTTATTCCATATATTTCACGCGTCAATTAAGAAAAGATATTTCCCATTTGATATTCTCAAATCCCGATTCAAGTCTAATCTGACCGCTATCAAATAGACTCATCACAATCGTTCGATCGATATCCTTGATAGATCAACGAGATCTATCAAGTCGAGCAATATCACCATTTCATATTAGGCTCCCCCCGATCGGTTTTTCACAATCAAGCCATTCGACTATCATCCTACATTCATTTCTACCATAAAAATGACCTCCACAACATGTGGATTAATATTGCTCAAATGATTATCACTAATGTAAAAGTGATTCATAAAAGACTTATCTGACAGCCCATTTTCAATTCACATAGCAAAAATCTTTCAATAGTATGCTAAACACATTGAAGTGTATTACCACTTTATTCAAAATATTGTTGTCGAAAACGATGTCAATTTAAAGTATGTTAAGACCCGCCAATAGCTTGCACATATGATGATGACTAACAATTTAGGTAAAACTCAATTCACATATCTTTTAGGCAAGTTTCAGTATTTGAGATATGCATGCTTCGATTTGAAGGACCGTGTAAAGATTTCTATACAAATATTAGCATACTCTTCATCGATTACATTGACTAGTTCTCATAGAGTATAGATATATAAAGTTTCCAATGATTGTAATTTACAAATAAAGTCACTTTCCTATTTTACATGAGAAANGAGAACTCCGAGTCTGTGGCGCTGGTGAAATATGATCCCATGGAACGGTCCTCCTTCTTCAGAAAGGACATCACTTTCACCCCGGCTGATCGGGAAGGGATCATCGACCCATGTGACGATCCCCTTACCATCACTGGGATCATCGGGAATCGTCGTGTCCACAGAAGTTTAGTGGATACTGGGGCTTCGTACAATCTAATGAAGCGCGAGGTCGCCGAGATGTTGGGAGCGGCTGCTCACGATCTCCCGATCGCTAACATCACTCTTTGGTCGTTCGACCAAAGGAGCGTTATTCCATGCGGGAAGATGTTACTCCCAGTTACTCTTGGAGAGCAATCCAAGGACCGGTCGGAAGACCTGGAATTCATTATCGTTGAAGTCGACTTGGCTTACAACGCTATTATCGGACGGACTGGCCTTAGTAAGTTTGAGGCGGTCCCTTCTACTTATCAAATGATGCTCAAATTCGCCTCCATTCATGGAGTTATTTCTGTTAAGGGGGATCAGAAAGTAGCTAGGCAATGCTACATGAGCTCGTGCCGAACTTTGGCACCGGTTAAAAGGGCCCGGGTGGATCTGCTGGAAGAGTTGCCGCACCCGAGGCAAGCAATGGAACCCGTAGGGTTCAAATTGATCAATCTGGTTGAGGATGACTCAACCAAGACAACTCGCATCAGGGGACATCTGGCCCCTGACTTTGAAAAAGAACTGATCCACCTGCTGAGTAGCCACGTGGATATATTCGCATGGACCCCGGACGATGTTCCGGGGATTGACCGATCCGATAGTGAACATCGGATCAACACTGAGCCAGGAACGAAGCATGTTAGGCAGAAAAGGAGACGCTATTCTCATGAGAAGATCGAGATTATCCGGGCTGAAGTAAATAAGCTGATACGGTCGGGATTTATCATAGAAATCCACTATACTGAATGGGTTGCAAACCCAGTGGTGGTTTCCAAACCGGATGGGAAATGGTGAATGTGCATCGATTTTACCGATGTGAGTCAGACCCTTTCCCATTGCTGCATATCGACCGACTGGTAGATGTTGTTTATGGTAGCACCATGATGAGTACCATGGATGCTTATTCTAGATATCACCAGATCTTCTCGGCTGAGGAAGATCAGAAGAAATCATCATTCATGACCGAAGATGGGGTTTTCTGTTATGTGGTTATGCCATTCGGTCTCAAAAATATGGTTATGTGGACCGAAGAATGTGATCGGGCCTTCTCTGAGCTAAATACTTATTTAAGCACTCCCCCGGTGATGGTAAGTCCGACTTGTGATGAGCCGTTGGGGTTATATCTGGCGGTATCAGAAGTTGTCGTCAGTGCAGTTCTGGTAACCATACGAGATGACATTAATAGACCGGTTTATCATGTCAGCCATTCGCTGGTATCTGTTAAAACCAGGTATTCCACCTTGGATAAATTCATGCTAGCGTTGAAAAAAGTTGTATCCAAGCTGAAACATTATTTTGAAGGCCGAACGGTCTATGTCTATACGAATCAACCTCTCAAAGTGCTCCTTAAACAGAAGGATTTGAACGAGAGACTGGCAAAATGGGCTATCAAACTCAGTGCTATGTATCTGGAATTTCTGCCCCGAACGGCGATCAAAGCTCAGGTTCTAGCCGATTTCGTGCTTGAAATGACCCGATCGGCTATTTATCTTAACCAAGAAGATGATCGATGGACGATCCATGTAGATGGGTCAACCTTCGGGGGAAGAGGAGCGGGCATTACCCTGACAACGGTGCAAGGTGACCTTATTCATTTCGCAGTCAAATTTTCCTTTGCTGGAACAAATAATGTGGTAGAATATGAGGCAGTATTGTCAAGAATGACCTTGGCGCAAAAAATGGGAGTTAACAGAGTGCGAATGTTCTCAGACTCGAAGTTAGTAGTGGAACAGTTCGCATGGAGATTTGAGACTCATGATCCGATGATGAGGTTATATTGCGCCAAAGTCCTGGAACTATACAAAAAATTCAGTGAGTTCTCTCTTGACCATGTGCCACGAGAGCAAAATAAGGTTGCCGACGCACTCGCCATATTGGCCTCAGGCATACCTGACATAGAGCCAAGCACTATTTCGGTCCATATTCAGAACCGACCTTCGGTCGAGATTCCAGTGACCGAACAATTTATTGAAGAAATCGGGGCTCTATGCCATGAACTCCAGGGCTTGAATATTGATGCAACTGAATCTCCAGGAGAACCCAATTGGATGGACTCCTTTATTAAATAACTCTCAAATGGCTATCTCCCTGAAGATAAGTCCGAAGCCAGAAAAATAGAGGTACGGGCTAAGAGATTCACCTAAGTCGATGGACGCTTGTTTAAAAAGAGTTTTGAAGGCCCGATTCTGCGCTGCTTATCTCCTATTGAGGCTGAAGCCGTCATGATTTATGTTCATGAGGGGATATGTGGCATTCATTCAGTGGCTCGATCTTTGTATCACCGCATCATCAGAGCTGGATACTTTTGGCCAACATTGCTTGCTGATGCCAAGCAAATATACTAAACGTTGTGCCATATGCCAATACCATGCTCCACTCCCGCAATTGCCTGGGGCTCCCTTATCGGTCACCCCATTGCCTTGTCCGTTTGACAGATGGGGGATCGATATCCTCGGGCCTTTTCCTCAGTCAATAGGGCAAAGAAAATTTTGTGTTATAGCGGTGGAATATTACTCGACATGGATTGAAGCAGAAGCAGTAGCCATCATCTCAGAGAAAGTGGTCAAGCCCTTTATATGGCGAAACATTGTGAGCCGCTTCGGGGTTCCCCGAGCGCTCGTATCTGATAATGGGACTCAGTTCCGCGGAAAGAGCATACGGGACCTATGCACCAAGTTGGGCATCACCCAGCATTTCTCATCGGTGGCTCACCCCCAAACTAACGGATTTACTGAGGTATCTAACAAAGTTATCCTGAAGGGATTGAAAACCAAGTTAGAAGATTTTGGAGGTAAATGACCCGAACACATCTATGAGATCCTATGGGTATACCGAACTACACCTCGCTCAACAACCCAGGAATCACCTTTCTCATTGGTGTATGGGACCGAAGCTATTAGCCCGGTGGAGGTTGCCATCCGATCACCTCGGATCTCTCAATACGATGAGCATATGAATGGTGAAAGGAGATTATTGGACCTCGAGATGATCGATGAAAAGAGAGATGCAATTTATGCACGGATGCGTGCTTATCAGCGAACTATGGAACGGGCCCACAACAAGCGAGTCCTCCCAAGAGAATTCTTTGAAGGCGATCTCGTCCTTAGAAGCATTAAAGTACAGAGGAACGTTGGAAAGCTGGACAGAAATTGGGAAGGACCGTATCGAGTATCAAAGAAATTGGAATCAGGTGCATATAAACTTGAAACGTTGGATGGTATAGAGGTCCCCCGAACTTGGAATGTCATGAATTTAAGGCGATATTTCTTGTGAATCTTCGATTAATATGTTTGACTCAATGAAATACATTCTCTTAAACGTAAGTAGAAACAAGTAAGTACAAATACAAACTATTTCTAATGGAATGATGGACCGATCTTGAAGTTGGGTGGAGTAGGACGAATCTGGACTGGTGACCGAAGCTTCTTGTCCGCAAGGCTCCCAAGTTGTAGTAACCGCTATGACGAGTCAGATGCTCCTGCACTTGCCCAGCCCCATGGATGAGTTGTCATTCTCCCAGAACTCATTACGAACTAAAACACTCTCTTCAACGGCATTCAGTCTTTAGGAATGACCCTTTATACCTACGACATCTGCTACGATAAAAGGAATGGTAGTCAGCATATCGAGACATAAGATCGGTCCTAATATAAGACGTATTATGAGCAAAGCTTGGCCAACAAAACCTAAGGGACTTTATTAGAACCGAGGTTCGGCCGAAGCTCGTAAAGACTCATATTAAACGCAGACTACGCCTATCCACTCAAGTACTGACTCCAAGGACGGAATAAGAGTGACCCATACACAATGTAAAATGACTGATCCAATCAGAATTGATATGAATATACCAAACATAACGTCTGGGACCGATGGTTAACTACATGTGAGTGTCCCGATCTTACACTTGGTAATTAAAATCACTTCGTTAACATAAGACTTATTAGTTTGTTAAGAAGTTCGTTATATCACTTCGTTCTGGCAGTTAAAAGAACAAGAATTGAATGGAACAAGTTATATTGAAGATGAGAAATAAGGCAGATAAAAAGTATGAGTTAAATCTAGCTAATTTGCCCCTCTTCTTTGTCTTCAATCTCCGGCTCCTGCGGTTCGGTCCGGGCCGCGAGCTGCTTCTATTCTTCTTCTTGATCGGCCACCTTTTGGTTGACCGCTCTCTACATCTCTTCAAAGAGGTAGAAGAAAGGGTCCTCTTCCAGAACAAGTTCTTCCAAAGTTGGAATAACCTGAAACTTGCCATCTTTCTCCAGTGGCTCGATTATCCTCCATCGCTCGTCCGAAGGGGAAAGCCCGAACTGCTGAATAACTTGCTCGCGCATGTTATCCAGATACTTGGCAGTATAAACCCCATGTATATTATCCGCTAAAGCGAATAACAAAGAGGACCGAGCGAATCCCAGAACCGCTTCCCGGACCGAACCTTCGGTCGAAGTGCGGGCCCTTGTCAACTCCTCTTCCAAGGCCGTCTTCTCTTCTTGGGCCCGAAGGAGAAGCTCGTTCACCTTATTCCTCTTCTCTTGGGCCCGACCTTGGACTTCGTTGATTTCTTCATCTTTGGCGCGCAGCTTGGCCTCCAGGTCGGCGATACGCCCCTGAGCTGTTTGTCCCGTTTTCTCCAACTCAGATACTTTATCAGCTAAGAGTGAGACCTCCGTCCCAGCTCTTAGCAACTCATTAT
Source organism: Utricularia reniformis (assembly GCA_009725065.1). Lineage (NCBI taxonomy): Eukaryota > Viridiplantae > Streptophyta > Magnoliopsida > Lamiales > Lentibulariaceae > Utricularia > Utricularia reniformis. The sequence goes on from RWGZ01001561.1 coordinate 49,387, forward strand.
CAAGTCGATCACGGTCCACCCGTACCGTGACAAACTCAGTATGCTAGATCTCAACTTACCTTTTTGCAAGGTCAAGTTGGTCTTGGACTTGTTGGGATACAACGCTACCACCCTGATTCTTCTCCATGGTGATTGCAGTTGTGAAGGCTTTCCTCAACATCTGCATAAGATAACATATTCTTAAGTAAAAGTTCGGGCCTTTATGTCAAGTGAAAAATACCTTAGTGGCGAGGTCGAGGAAGCCTTCCATGATTTCTTCCCCAGTCATGTCCGCCTAGACGTTCTCTGGGTTCTGCTCTCCATAAAGACGGAAGTCCTTTAGGAAAGCAGTCCTCCAGGAGGTTAGCTTCCTCCCCTTAATGAACCTGTCCAGCAGGCCCAGAGCAACTCCCCAGTCGGAGTTAGTCTTCGGGCCCGATCCAGGCTCCTTCAAAACGATCCCCTTAGTGGGGATCGGAGCGTCGTCCCCCTTTCTCAGCCTTTTCAGCTTCTACGGGGCTTCCGCTTCGGTCGCCCTTTTTCCTTTTCCTAAGGGGACCGGAGGCAGGGAGACGTTCACCTTAAGCTGAGGACCGGGGAAAACCTTCTCCACGGGAACGGCTCCCTGCAACAATAAAGTAATAGTTTTAGTACTAATAAAGGAGGCGTTACCGATTTGATAGAGGCTGGATAAGCTCAAAGAACGAATCCGAGCCTTTATCACCTCCTCTACCACTCCAAATTCCCGAAACGCAGGCCCGTCCCCAGATGAAGGCTGCCCTGTGCAGCGAAGGGTCAGCGTGCCCGCGCCGGTTGTTTGGATCGGTGGGTTCCCGGACCCCGAAGGGACCAGCGTACCCCCCGCTGCTGATTCGCTCCCCTCAGCGCTGCCCGATGCTTCACGTTGTCCTTCAGAAGGACGGACCGAAGCAGCTGCCATGCGTTTGAAGCGGGAGCTTGGCATTGTCTCAGTCGAATCTGAAAAACAAATACATAAGGATCAGGAAAGTATAAACTAAAACATTGCTTCATACCCGATCATTCTGATGGATCTGAACTAGAGAACACCCCCTTCGGGGCTGGGGCTCCGGCTCTACCCGCAACACCTATCTCTATTAATCTTTTCTCCCGAAGCAGATCTATTCGCCTAAGGCGTGCTTCGGGAGGGGGGAACATCGCAAGCGTGTTTGCGGTGTCCGTGCGGGAGGGGTTGAACCTACTTCGGTTCAACTGACCTATGCGTGGTGGGTTAGGCGCGGCCATACTTTCAACAGATCCTCTTTGGGGACTGTTATCCACACATAGCAGGCCTCCCATGCATGGAGAGATTCCTCTTTATCTACAATTGTGCACTCTTTGATGCGCACCGCTATATAATACAACTTGCGGCAACCTAACAGACCATTCCCCTTTCGGGATCCTACCAATAACAGATTAAAGAAGTGTTCTAGGGTCGGGGCCCGATTCTGTTGGTAACAATAAAAAATAAACGCTATTATATACACATAACTGCCCGGGAACAACGCAAAAGTGGGGCAGCGAATCTCCTTAAGCACGGCCGCTACAAAGGGATGTAGAAGAAAACGAAGCCCGCACTTTAGAGAGGCGTAACTGACCGGAATGGCCGATGCCGGCACATTCATTTCCGCCGGAAGGAAACAGGGAATATCTTCCCGTTCCTTCCAGATAGAATAATGCGCCGGAATCGAAAACCTAGACCTAAACTCCTCAATATCCAACTCAGACATGGAAGGGTATCGCATTTTATGAGGAGCCATATGTGTATACCTTAGAGAAATTGGATTGAAAGGGGTTGAACGTGGAAAGGATTGAGAGCACAAAAAGTCGATTCTGCAGTTTCTCCTTCGCGATAATGACGATGAGGAGAAACAGTGCTCGAAATCCCGATTTAAATATTAATCTCCCAGCCAATGGTGAGCCGCCACGTAATACTGCCCAAGACAGTGACAGTACAGAGCGCACTCATCACGCCTCTTGGACTATCGAATATGAAGAGGCGCAGATCCGGATATTAATATTTAAAGAATAACAAAGATAAAACTATAACTTGAATATAGGTTATTTAATGTAAAATGCAATTAACTCCCACACACTAAGGGAAAGATCGGTCCCCTGGACGCTCACTACCTACAGATACGGTCCCAGGTTCTCATGAATATGCAGACATCATGTGATCGGCCTTGTATCACCTCTACGATGGCAATCAAGCCCGAGGGGCTAGTGATGAGAACTCTAGGACCGGGTACCCTGTAATGGGTGAGGTCTGATAACAGTTGGGCCGACTTAAATAATCAAAGCGAACTCTTATAGCCCACTTACACCTTCAGGAAGAGCGGCCCGAGGTTCAACACAAAGGACCGAAGATAACCTTAGTAAACAAAAGCGTTATCTGCCAGCTGGCTCCGGGGTTCGGTCCGAACGGTTACAAAACGGTTACAGGCTCACGCGTTCCACGCTTCAGGCCCTATCACGTTTATCATGCTTCGGGCCCGATCACGCAGACCACGCCTCGGTCCCAGCCTCGTTTTACATCCTGCGATAACAACCTCTAACAAACTTGTCAGAGGCGGTTACAGGACGTGGATTACACTCGCCGGCGACTCTATAAATACAGGGCAAGACGAAGGAAATAACAGGACCCTTTGGACGCGGAAGAGCAGGCTGTTACTCTGCCGGATTCTTACCGCTTTCTTTACCTCGTCATTTTCATTAGCCTGTCTTGTATAAACTGTTGATTTATTTCTTTAGTGAGCAGAATCAACTCTTAGTCGAGTGGTTTTTACCCCAATTCACGGGGTTTCCACTATATATTGCCGTGCATTTATTTCGGTTTTTAGCTTTTGATCGTCTTCCACATTTTAAAGAAATCAGAACCGAGTTCGTTTGTTGAACGAAACGAACGACTGTTGGTACCCCCTAAAACGAGACCATAACAGCAACTATTACATCTAGCATATTTTTCACATGTGCATGTTTTTTTAGCATTGAAGCTATCATTTGGTGACATTTTCTTTTAGCTCCCGTCACCTCAGTATCAACATTCATGTAACTACTTGATTATATTTGGGAATGACTAAAGGTTGATCAAGATCTATTTACACTTAAAGTTGCTATATTATTCTCAATATCTCCTTTATTTCATCAAGTGTAGTATAATCAATGTTAGAACATCCTCCTATTTGTTTACTAGTCTTCAATAAATTGTCTCGAACTCTAGAATAAGATGCTTTAAATTTTTTCTTACAAAAAGTGCAAATTACTTGTATATTCTCACATATATCATATTCTCTCATACGACCCAACATAAATTGCCACAATGGAAATTCTAGATAATCTCTAGGGGCTATAAAATCATGTTATGTTCTTGATCTTCCATATCTGACATCAACAAAAATTTAATTCTGAAATGCAAACAAACTAAACAAATAAAGAAAAAACAGAAAAAAAGTTGAATAATCTATTATAATTTTCCTTTTCTATTTGTTTAAAAATGAGGAAAGAGAAAAAGCAAACCCTAGAAGGCTAGAATTCAGAAAATAAACAAGGAAAATGAAAAATCTTGTTTTATTATTGGTTAATCTACGGTTGAGAGAGTAACTTAACGAGTTTGAAAGTTGGAAGATATGATTCACATCACTAGAGAAAACAAGGGTTCGGAGAATTTGAAAGGAAATAAAAATTGAAATTGAAACAATTAATTTTTTTTATACAAGCGAACTCTGCACCCAAAGCATCACACCGGGCGTGCCAGGGTGCACTGGGTGAAACGAATTGTGCAACCCAAAAGTTTTATACAATGTTTTAAAAATCAATATATATATATATATATATAATAAATTCAATATATTGGATGTATAAATTATATAAGAATAATAGAATAAATTAAGCTATTTAACCATTTTACAATTTTATGATTTATGTGTAACTAAAATAAATTTTAGTTACACATATATGGTCCGTAAAATGTTATGATTTTAGCAAATCAATTCACAAACTTTAATTTTATGTAAATTTTGAAGATCGAATTTACACAACTTTAACCAATTGAAATTAGATCAATCCACAAACTTTATATTTTTCATGAATTTAAATTTCCGATATATTGAAAATTAAGGCACTATAGATTTTAGGTTATGTTATGTATTACTTTTGTTTCTGATTTTTCATTTTAGGAAATAGAAATTAATGAAGTTGTAGAACATACCATATTTTTCATTCTACTTTTGTATAAGTAAAGTTTCTACTTCTCAATTGTATAACTAGAAATAAAAACAACATAAATCTCATTTTTAATTTCAAATTCAAATTCTAGTATTTGAAATGACTGAAATGTCATTATTTATCTTTATATACAATTTTTGACATTTGAAGTTCGAATGCAGATTCTACACAAAGTATGAGAGATTCATTATAAATCTCAATATTTTTTAATATCGGATGGTATACCGTCAAATATCAGGGCTTCACAGGTATTTTTTTGGTATCGTCGTATATCTGGAATTATGGTCGATTTCTGGTTTTTATCGAGTTTGATTCTGAAAAACTAATAAAATATTATTTTTTAAAAAAATAAAATATGGTATACCAGAGGTATATAGTCTTACCATTCCGGTCCGGTACGAAATTCCGGACAAATGTGAAAACATAGATAAATCCAACATTTGCATCATATATCCGATACTGCATTTATGTCTAAGTGAAACAATCATGACACAATTATTTACATGTAAGTTATGGACACATAATGGTTTAGACGAAAATAGAAAAAAAAAATTATTTCAATGTATGTTTTTTGAGAAATTAGGGTTTAGACAATACAGAGCTATGTCAATGATAATCTTGTTGAATATCGTATTTTGTTGCAATCAAATAAAGTTTCGATTAATAATTTATTATTCACTAAATCTAAGGGTAGAAAAGTAATTTGATTAACACATAAGTTATATTATTTATACAATAGAACATTCATATATTTTTATACATTATTTGTGTATTCTAAGCAATATTACGGAACAATTCATAATTTATACATTAGATTGGTTAAAATCTAATTTGTTTGATGTTGGAGAATTTGCAAATTTTTTCTATGTTAGTAGTCTAATTTATTTTATTATTTCGATACAATAATGTAAATACACCAATGTAATAAACGCATTGATATATGATCGATAGCATAAAAGTTAAAATACTAACCATAAATATTAATTATTAATATTTGATAT
>RWGZ01001562.1:0-22338 GCA_009725065.1 Utricularia reniformis
TTTGTATTCAACTGAAAACAGCAGTTCAAGCTCCAGCGACGCGAGCATCAATGGATCAATGACGGTGTACTCCGGTACCCAAGATTTCAGCATCAGTAGTTCAACATCTCGGTATTGGGATTGGCGATTATCTAAAATTCAAATATTTGCAGCAATCGCTTTAGTGATCTTTATAAGGTAACCCCAATTCTTCCCATAGATGTGTTAGTGATGGCGATGTGTATATGCTTGAATGTCAAGATGCCTTAAGAATAATGAATGCCGTTTTCCGATCCATATGGAGGCTGCCATTGCCGATCCAAGTGACTGAAAATCATCCGGTTATCGAGATCTGATATTTTGAAAATATTTAAGTGCATATTTGTGAATATTATGGGCACAAAAGAATATTTCGAAAGTTGGACTACAAATTTTTAGTAAGATAAGGGGTTATAAAGATGTTTCAAAGAATTCAGGGGTGCAAACGAAATTTATGAAACTTCCTAAATAAAATGTACGGGTTTCTATTCAGCTTAAAGTAAACATCTCCCAAGTTTGATCCTTTTGCTTACTAACTGCAGCCTGAAGTTCGTTTTCATTTGATTAGCTGCGTCCAATCTGTCTGAAGAACAACAGCTTCTGTTATTGTTCAAGTTTTGACAATTTTACTTTGTTCTTGCAGGTAGCCTTAACCAACTCTGTAGATGAAGGCTTCGAACTGAACTTTGCAGGTAATGATTATAAAAGGATTTTAGTCCTTACATATTTATTCTCTTTTTCTTTGGTTCAAAGTGTTGCTCATGTAATTGTTTCATGTGAATGTGTTGATTTAATTGATCTGATTAAGATCATCAATTGTTTCTGTCTTATTTGTTTAGCCAACTGCTAGCTACAGAGTAGATTGATTCCGGTTATATTTTTCGTCCACAAATCCATAACGGCCGGGTGTGTGTACACCCGAAGCCTTACTAGGAAACAATATAATTTATATAAGGTATCGGTGCTTTATTCATAAAACAAGAAATGAGAAACGAGTTCATGCTTTCCAACCCATTGGTTGGAAGCCAACAAAACACAAAAGAAAGAAAACAAAAGAACTTAAAGTTTGACACACGCTGCACCGAACCGTCATTCCATGGGTACTTCCTCATTCCGCACGACCATCATCCATCTCGGATTCATCCAGAACTACAATAACATGAACACACTATGAGTTGATAACTCATCAAGGGACTAAAAATTTAACGTAACCCCCATGCCCATGCCCGTGCTCACACGAGCATCGTGCCCGAATCGAGCGTGGCGTCCATGCCCATGAACCTTATGATGCCTCCACCATCGATGTGCCTCATGTACAATACCGTACCATACCCGAGACATGGCTCATGTCAACTTATGGTGGCTACCCTACATCCCATACCGCCGGAGAAATGAGTTTTCCACATGTTATGTAGAACTATGTTCTTGCTTTGTTTAAGTTGCAAAAGAACTCGATAATTCTTGTGGCAGTAAGGTTGGACTATTTTGGTGATAGATGATTGATCATGAAGTGATATGTGGTTTTACCCTGGTATTCGGGTTCAACGTAAAATTTTTATGTATTCTATTCTAATTTCCACATCTAGTTTTTGAGAAGTTTAATCGATAAAATAATCAATAAAACCCATTTTTAGCTAACATACAAATGTAAGGTAAGATTGAATTCTAGGGAAGAAACGATGATCTAATTTGATACGAATGCAACAAGAGGAACTGACCTGGATGGAAAGTTGCAGTTATGGTAACCTGAACATAAGAAATGCGAAAATTGATTATTACGAAATGAATCCATAAAAAAAAATGAACAGGACATTGAAATTACTAGGGTTATGAGTCGTGACACAAGAACCCGTATTGTCAAAATTGCGGTCCTTATCTGAGGAACCGTAGTTCACGAAGTATTCATTAAAGACAAACGACGGCATCCCATTACCAAAGACTCTTATATCAAATTGTAATAGGAAATTGAATGAATGACTTTGTTAAGAAAAGAAAGGGTTTTATAGGCTCTTGGACTCTTAGACATGTTTAACATATCTAACAACTACTAACTCACAACTAACATGATCTCTACAAATCTAACAACCTCCTAGACATTAGGCTTACTTATTCAATTGTTTAAATAAAGTCAAACACTACTTAAAAAACCAACAATCTCTCTATTAACCTAAACATACAAGTTTATGTAAGCACACATAGCAACTCCCGGAGTTCTTGAAACACATAGTACTTCATTGCCTTAGTCATAATGTCAGCTACTTGATCAACCACTAACTCGCAACTACCATGATCTCTAAAAGTCTAACAACCTCCTAGACATTAGGCTTACTTATTAAAGTGTTTAAACAAAGTCAAACACTATTTAAAAAATCAACAACCTCTCCATTAACCTATACATACAAGTTTAGGTAAGCACACCTAAGAACTCTAGGAGTCTTTGAAAGACATCGTAGTTCTAGGCCTTAGTTATAATGTTAGCGACTTGATCATCAACTAACTCACTATTAACATGAACTCCACAAGTTTAACAACCTCATAGGCGTTAGGCTTACTTATTCAAATGTTTAGACAAATCATATACTACTTAAAAAAACCAACAATCCCTCCATTAACCTAGCAACTCCCAGAGTCTTTGAAATGTCGACGACTTGATCAACACTACCACAATGAACCAACTCAAGTAATTCTTCTTTTGTGAGATTTCTTTGAAAATAAAATCTCACGTCGATTTGCTTGCTTCGTCCATGTATCATGAGATTTTTTGAGAGCTTAATAATAGACCAATTTTCGCAAAATATCTTAAGATTATCCATTTTTTGTGACTTAGTGCTTCCAAGACTCTTTAGATACATTGACATACGAGTGGTGATTGTAATTGGCCCCTAATGTTTAAAATAGTGTAAAGGCTGTGTCCCTAAAGTTTTTAAATTGCATACAAAACCCCCGAAGTTGATATAANGTCGCGTTCGTATCAAATTAGATCCTCGTTTCTTCCTTGCCCGTGGAATTCAGTCTTACCTTACCTTTGTATTCAACTGAAAACAGCAGTTCAAGCTCCAGCGACGCGAGCATCAATGGATCAATGACGGTGTACTCCGGTACCCAAGATTTCAGCATCAGTAGTTCAACATCTCGGTATTGGGATTGGCGATTATCTAAAATTCAAATATTTGCAGCAATCGCTTTAGTGATCTTTATAAGGTAACCCCAATTCTTCCCATAGATGTGTTAGTGATGGCGATGTGTATATGCTTGAATGTCAAGATGCCTTAAGAATAATGAATGCCGTTTTCCGATCCATATGGAGGCTGCCATTGCCGATCCAAGTGACTGAAAATCATCCGGTTATCGAGATCTGATATTTTGAAAATATTTAAGTGCATATTTGTGAATATTATGGGCACAAAAGAATATTTCGAAAGTTGGACTACAAATTTTTAGTAAGATAAGGGGTTATAAAGATGTTTCAAAGAATTCAGGGGTGCAAACGAAATTTATGAAACTTCCTAAATAAAATGTACGGGTTTCTATTCAGCTTAAAGTAAACATCTCCCAAGTTTGATCCTTTTGCTTACTAACTGCAGCCTGAAGTTCGTTTTCATTTGATTAGCTGCGTCCAATCTGTCTGAAGAACAACAGCTTCTGTTATTGTTCAAGTTTTGACAATTTTACTTTGTTCTTGCAGGTAGCCTTAACCAACTCTGTAGATGAAGGCTTCGAACTGAACTTTGCAGGTAATGATTATAAAAGGATTTTAGTCCTTACATATTTATTCTCTTTTTCTTTGGTTCAAAGTGTTGTTCATTTAATTGTTTCATGTGAATGTGTTGATTTAATTGATCTGATTAAGATCATCAATTGTTTCTGTCTTATTTGTTTAGCCAACTGCTAGCTACAGAGTAGATTGATTCCGGTTATATTTTTCGTCCACAAATCCATAACGGCCGGGTGTGTGTACACCCGAAGCCTTACTAGGAAACAATATAATTTATATAAGGTATCGGTGCTTTATTCATAAAACAAGAAATGAGAAACGAGTTCATGCTTTCCAACCCATTGGTTGGAAGCCAACAAAACACAAAAGAAAGAAAACAAAAGAACTTAAAGTTTGACACACGCTGCACCGAACCGTCATTCCATGGGTACTTCCTCATTCCGCACGACCATCATCCATCTCGGATTCATCCAGAACTACAATAACATGAACACACTATGAGTTGATAACTCATCAAGGGACTAAAAATTTAACGTAACCCCCATGCCCATGCCCGTGCTCACACGAGCATCGTGCCCGAATCGAGCGTGGCGTCCATGCCCATGAACCTTATGATGCCTCCACCATCGATGTGCCTCATGTACAATACCGTACCATACCCGAGACATGGCTCATGTCAACTTATGGTGGCTACCCTACATCCCATACCGCCGGAGAAATGAGTTTTCCACATGTTATGTAGAACTATGTTCTTGCTTTGTTTAAGTTGCAAAAGAACTCGATAATTCTTGTGGCAGTAAGGTTGGACTATTTTGGTGATAGATGATTGATCATGAAGTGATATGTGGTTTTACCCTGGTACTCGGGTTCAATGTAAAATTTTTATGTGTTCTATTCTAATTTCCACATGTAGTTTTTGAGAAGTTTAATCGATAAAATAATCAGTAAAACCCATTTTTAGCTAACATACAAATGAAAGGTAAGATTGAATTCTATGGAAGAAACGATGATCTAATTTGATACGAATGCAACAAGAGGAACTGACCTGTATGGAAAGTTGCAGTTATGGTAACCTGAACAGAATAAATGCGAAAATTGATTATTACGAAATGAATCCATCAAAAAAAATGAACAAGGCCTTGAAATTACTAGGGTTATGAGTTGTGACACAAGAACCCGTATTGTCAAAATTGCAGTCCTCATATGAGGAACCGTAGTTCATGAAGTATTCATTAAAGACAAACGACGACATCCCATTACCAAAGACTCTCATATCAAATTGTAGGAAATTGAATGAATGACTTTGTTAAGAAAAGAAAGAGTTTTATAGGCTCTTGGACTCTTAGACATGTTTAACATATCTAACAACTACTAACTCACAACTAACATGATCTCTACAAATCTAACAACCTCCTAGACATTAGGTTTACTTATTCAATTGTTTAAACAAAGTCAAACACTACTTAAAAAACCAACAATCTCTCTATTAACCTAAACATACAAGTTTATGTAAGCACACATAGCAACTCCCGGAGTTTTTGAAACACATAGTACTTCATTGCCTTAGTCATAATGTCAACTACCATGATCTCTAAAAGTCTAAGAACCTCCTAAACATTAGGCTTACTTATTAAAATGTTTAAACAAAGTCAAACACTACTTAAAAAATCAACAACCTCTCCATTAACCTATACATACAAGTTTATGTAAGCACACCTAAGAACTCTAGGAGTCTTTGAAAAACATCATAGTTCTAGGCCTTAGTTATAATGTTAGCGACTTGATCATCAACTAACTCACTGTTAACATGAACTCCACAAGTTTAACAACCTCATAGACGTTAGGCTTACATATTCAAATGTTTGGACAAATCATATACTACTTAAAAAAACCAACAATCCCTCCATAAACCTAGCAACTCCCAGAGTCTTTGAAATGTCGGCGACTTGATCAACACTACCACAATGAACCAACTCAAGTAATATTTCTTTTGTGAGATTTCTTTGAAAATAAAATCACGTCGATATGATTGCTTCGTCCATGTAGCATGAGATTTTTTGAAAGCTTAATAATAGACCAATTGTCGCAAAATACCTTAAGATTATCCATTTTTTATGACTTAGTGCTTCTAAGACTCTTCGTATTTAGATACCTTGACATATAAACATAACTGCTACTACAAATTCAACTTTAGTAGTTGACAAAATAACAATAGATTGTTTTTTAGCGCCATGAAATAGCTCGTGAGCTAAGAAGAAACACATATCCTGAGGTGTTTTTTCTATCATCTGGATCACCGACATAGTCACTATCAGTCCATACTGTCAATTCTCTTGTTTTCTCTTTTTTATAGAAAATCTAAAATTGTTGTCTCTTGTACATAACGAAGAATTCACATCACTTCGTGTAAATGAATTTGCTTAGGATGAGCCATTAATCGGCTGACAAGTGAGACTGCAAATGACAAATAAAGTCTAATGGTGGTTAGATACATCAAGCTCACGATCAGTTGCTTGAATTGATTTTCATCCACTGAAGTTCCATTCAAATCACTATACATGTGAGTTTTAAATGCCATCGGAGTACCAATTTACTTGATGTTAATCATCTCAAAATGCTTTAAAATTTCAATAGTGTATTTCCGTTGACAAATGAAACTACCACTTGTTAATTGTAGTATCTCAATACCAATGAAGTAGTTCATTTTTCCTAAGTTGGTCATATCAAACTCTCGTAGCATAGATTTTTTAACGATAAGGTTTACTCCCCGTCTGAACGATAAAAACCTTCAATTTTGAAGTGTGATTCAAGACGTTGGACAACCCATATAATGCCTTTTGAAGTTTATAGACAAGATGTTTTGCATTCTTTTGCTCATACCATTTTGGTTGTTCAACATATACATCCTTTGTTAGCTCCTCGGGTAGAAAGGCTGATTTGACTTCTAGCTGCCAAACTATCCAACCATGATGATCATGAACGGCTAGAATCATTCTTATAATGTCTATTCAATGCTTGAAAGGATTCTTGCTTAGGGTGCAATCTATTTCATGTTGTTGTGAATATCCCTTTGACAGTAGTCAAACTTTGTGCTTATCGATTTTTCCTTTCTCATTGTACTTTGTCTTAATCATCCAGTACATACCAATCTATGCTGCATTGTCGGTAAATCCAATTTTCATATGTTTTTGCAATGATCTAGCTATCACTATCTTGTATATTTTTTATACTTCAGATTGCTTCTCATATCATTGGTTCAAACTAGATAATGAATTTAATTTTTTAAGGACACAAATGGTAAATGGGCTTCCTAAATTAAATATCATTGGTTCAAACTAGATTCGTCAATACTTGCACGAGATATTTTTCCTAACAAAGTAGTAAGATCATCTCTAACAATGTTTGCCCGAAAACATTATTTTCTCATCCACATTAGTTTTCTCTCTGTATACATCATCATTTTTAAATTTTATAAATAATTTTCAATTCATCCATACAAAAATATCTAGATACTTATCATTTTTATTTTTATATATCATTGTAATTATATAAATATTAATTATTTGTAATGATATTTTTATTGTATAAATTATATTTATATGTTAAATTGATATTTGTGATTTTTTAAGTGTGAAACATTTTAGAATTTGACTAATTTTTTATTGTATTTTCTAAATTAAAAGTGCAATCGATGATTTAAAATTAAATAATTTATCAACTAGAACCATTAACTCGGTAACCTAAATCGAATAAAAGAGACGATGAATTAATCTGGTTTTTGTTACTTAAAATCCGCATTGGGCGCCCAGTGCTGAAGATGACCTAAGGATTCCAGTAGAATCGAAAAGTTAAGTATGCTCATTCCGAAATAGAGGTAGGATGGTTTATCGGCTAGGAAATTTATGAATAAGAAATAGTAAAGTCGTGAGTACTCTGTATGAGTTATTAGGTCTAGCTTACTACAAAGTGAACAATATCGTATAAGTGGGAGGCATATCGTTATAACGACACTATTATAATTGTAATTTATTTAAAAATATTAATATACTCATATATATATATACAAAAAATCTGGATAATCATATTTTAATTATTATAATTAATGATAATTTAGTTATTTATCAAATTACTATAATCTCACAACAATTTTTAATAACAACACAAAAATCGTGATTTTTTAGCTTTAAATACACTTATTTTATGCATATTTAAAAATATCATTTTTGTGAACAAATCTCACTCCAATACAATATTAATTATATTACAAAACAAATCAAAATGTTGTGGTTGATTTATAGTTTATTCTACATTCATTAAACATATTATAGATATAAATTTTTTATTTATGAAATGCCAACTTTTAAAGTTTGAAGTATTTTTACTTAGATAATTAATGTTTTGTAAATATTTAAAAAAAAATTAATTTACAAGTGGGAGTAAAAATTCGGATTTATATTTAAAATATAGAGTAGAGTTTACTCATATAATTTCGATAGTAATTGCATTTACAAGTAGATTATTTTTATTTATTTATAATCTACTTTAATTCAATTAAATTATGTATATTTAAATCCTATGATAATAGTTTTTTAATTGTTACCATCGTCACAATGGATCTAGTTTATGGATCTATTCCAATCCAAATGTGATTATACATTTTAATCATGATTAGTGAATGNATATCCAGCCTAAGGCTCCACATTTCTGGCTGGCTTTAAAAGTACTTTATGGGTTCACCGAAGAATCAATGCACTAATATAAGCATAGAATGGCATCACAATTCAAATGCAGGAACTAAGAGAACAGACATATATTAGCGAAATTTCATCAAACGTTGCACATCAGAATTAAACCCAATAATACAGCAATAAATCTGAAATATACACAAAAAAGAACAAAAAATACGCGAACTAATCTGATATTCAACTTCAAGATCCTATATATTTGAATACCCAATTCATATACTTCGACAAGATTTCATTTTTCCGTAGCATTAAAGAAAGTAGTGGCATTCGCACCTGAATGTAACATAATACAAGAGTTCGCCGAACCAGTTCAAAAGAAAACCGGAGAGCCACCAATCACCGCCGCCGTTGGATCCTGGAGATATACATCACTCCAAAACACGATAAATAAACTAATACTTAAACACAGAAGGAGACCGCGAAGAATATATAAGTGGGTACCCGGCGAATTTGAGAACAAACGCTACGAAATGAAGAGGGTCGTCTCCAAACCGTCGGATCCGGATTGGAATCTCACTCAACCCAAAGATCCGGATGTAATAAGTGCTATTTTTTAAAAAATATCAACTTTTTTTCTTGCAATCACAATTGATAACGAACATAAAAAATATGAAATGTAAATGGTAGGAGTGAATACCATTTACTATCGTATAACGAGCATTCGTTATCGTATAACGTATCATACCGAATACCAAAATATCAAATACCAAATTTTTTACGAAATCTAATAACAATAAAATTTCAGTATTTCAGTATCAGTACCAAAATATCGAATTAAAATAAATTATAATTATGTTATAATTATTAATTTATATTTTAAAAATTAATTATAGACAAATAAATTTTTTTATAACTTTTAATACAATACAAAATATCATCTCATTCTCTTAAATAAATTTATTTAATTCTATTAGCTTATATTCTATTAAATTCTATTTAAATATTTATGGAATTCAATATGAAAACTAATTACAAAATAAATATAAAAAATATATTTGATTAATCTACAAATTTATTTATAATTTTAAAAAACATTGTGTTTATATATATATTGTTCAATATCATCGAAATATAATGAATATATCCAAATATTCATCATTTTTATATAGTTGTAATATTTTATATTTAAAAAGTCATTGTAATATTATTATGTATTTCATTTAATAAAAAAATATATAAAAAATAAAAATTTTGGTATTCGTTATTATACCAAATTTTTATTTACTTACCGAATACCAAACCAAATAACAAATTATTCAAAATTAAATACTGAATACCAATTACTGAAATAACAAAATTTCAGTTTGGTATTTGGTATTTCGAATTATTTGCTCACCCCTATTAAATGGTATGTTTTCATACATTTTTGTCAATATGCACATGTCCGGAATCACGTATCGATCTGGACCGATATGAACGGTACGAACAGTATATCAACCGGTATCAAATTTTATTTTATTTTATTTTTAAAAAAATTAATATTTAATTAGTTCTTTAGGGTAAGACCCGAAAAAAACCCGGAAATCTACCCTAATACCTAGTACCGGGCTATACGAAAAAAAATACCGATACCGAGCAAAATTTGACGGAGGTATACCGTCAGGTATAAAAACAACCGAAGATATTTATGCAGCAAACAACCGTTCAAAACAAGAAAAGCAGATAACAGAGAAGCCAATACAACAATCAGTTTCTGATATTCTCTCCTCACTAACTTGAGGCTTAACCTCACTACAACTATCAGTGTAACCACAGTTAATGCAGAGAGAACAAAAGAAATGAAGCACTAGCGATATACCTAACGGGAACAGCATCCGTATCGTTTCCAAACCGAAGTGTCATCTTTGATATTGATTGTTTCACCTTTAGATGGAATAGATGAAGTAGCAGCTTCATCACTTGCCTCAACAGCTTTCCTGCTTACAATGTGATGAATTTGCGAAAGGAGTTCAGTAAATGCATTATCCACATTGGTTGCTTCCAAAGCTGAGGTTTCCATGAAGTATAGAGACTCCTTTTCAGCTAAATCCTTGCCATCCTCAGTTGTAACGGCTACTAGATGTCGAAGATCTGATTTGTTGCCTATAAGCATGACTACAGTATTTGTGTCTGTGTGATCCCTCAATTCTTTAATCCATCTCAAGGCATTCTCAAAGGTTACACGTCTAGTAACATCGTAAACAAGGAGTGCTCCAACAGCTCCTCTATAGTATGCACTAGTAATGGCACGATACCTGTGACAGCAATAAGTGGATAGGTCAATTGCACTCAACTTTCAGTACCCGTCCAAATGTAAGCATAAAAATTTATGCACCAAACAATCAAATCCCAATCAACAAATGAATTCAAAGCATTATGATCTCAAATCGGGAACATGTATTAGTTTCTGGGGTATAAAACTACAATGACCACCAAGATCAATCCCTGCAAACAAATTCACTAACCAATCTCTCAAATTCATCATTTTTTCCGAGAAACAACAAGTTAATAAATTTAGAACAGATTTGGATTTCGGTAACCCCATCAGCAACAATACTGGGAAACAATAGAAAAAGGTAAATTTTGAATAAAAATATTGAATTAAAGAAAGAAAAAGGGAGGACCTCTCTTGACCAGCGGTATCCCAAATCTGAGCCTTGATCACCTTACCGTCGATGCTGACGGTCCTAGTGGCAAACTCAACTCCTATAGTGGACTTCGACTCGAGATTGAACTCATTCTTAGTGAACCTCGACAGAAGATTTGATTTTCCGACCCCTGAATCGCCAATTAACACAAGCTTAAATAGATAATCATACTCATCGTCTACTCCGAATCCAGCCATCCCCTACTCGTTCTCCGATCTACTTACGGACGATTGTACAGAAGGTAAAGAAGACAGCGGCTGATTCGCAAACGGTTTTTCCAGAAGGAGAAATTTAACGGGAAGCGGGAGAAAAAGTTGGCAAAGCAGTCATCTGTCGAGATGTTTTCAGTTTTCACTTTTCTCTAGATTCTTCCAATTAAAACGACGTCGCTCTCCATTTTCCTTTTAGTGAATTTTCTTTAAATGAGATATTTCGATCCGGCATTTTATCGAACACCTTTACGACAACCTCGCCTAATTTCGTGTAAAACTTGATCTTCGACTCTCCACAAGTGATGATAATGGCGTCAATCTGATGAACAATAGAAATTGAGCGCATCCTTGAGCCGTCCCCGGCTGCATACTCCGAAAAGATCCATCGGAAAATCAGTCGGCTGCCGCCATGGAAAACAAACGGAAAAGGTTAGTTCGAAGTACAGAAATAGAGCATTTCTTGGTGGAAACCAGTAGCCATTTCAACATAAGATTGAACAGCAACCGCGAACTGAAAATTGCGAAAAAAACGATCATTTTTATGCTTGATGATCCTCTGCCCTTCATTTCGGTAACAAGGTTAGTGATATTTTGTCAAAAATCACATTTTTTCCAGAATATGAAGTGAAATGCAATCCTTAATCCTTATACTGTTATTTGTATCTATTCTCACAGAAACTCTGAAACTACCATGGCTCTACTGTTAAAATGACAAAAGATACTGCACTGCAACTGTATAAGTTTCATTCTACATGTAAGAAACATCCCATTTTGAAGTTAAGCAAATCCTCACTGTGATCATAGTCATATGTTATGATTCTATTACTTGTGATATAGATGAACCTGGAGCCTCACTCAGAAACTGTTCCCAAAAAACATCATTCGCTCCGACAGGTTGAATCGGAATCGGAATCGGAATGCTTCCATCTTCAGCAGGTTTTATCTCATTTAAACTTGCTTTCTTACTGGAGTCTGAAACAAAACTCTCTGGGCTATCAATATTGAGGCATGAATGTTGATCTTGTGATATAAATACTGAAATTCGGCACTCGGGCGTACATGGTATAACATTCAAATCAGAATCTCCAGAAGAAACAGCCATTTCTGCAGTGTTTTCTTCAGTTCTGGCTACTGATACATTATGCAATGAGCTTAAATTAAGCACATTTTGAATGCCAGGTACA
Source organism: Utricularia reniformis (assembly GCA_009725065.1). Classification (NCBI taxonomy): domain Eukaryota; kingdom Viridiplantae; phylum Streptophyta; class Magnoliopsida; order Lamiales; family Lentibulariaceae; genus Utricularia; species Utricularia reniformis. The sequence continues at coordinate 12,502 of RWGZ01001562.1, forward strand.
AACTCTTCCCATGGAGTCTCTGATCTATCGGTGTTTGATAACGAAAGAGACGACAGATTCGTATTATCTTGCAGGATCAAACTGGGATTCATCTCATTGTAAGCTACAAATCTTCTCTTTTTGCTTAAACTTTCATGGTGTTCCAATGCAGATATCTTTTGCCTCTTATCGATATTCAGAAATGTTTGTGCTAGTAACCGGAGTTGGTTTCGGTAACCTTGATTCTCGAGTTTATACGTCTCAAGCTGTGATTCGAGTGAAATCTTGTCTTGTTTCAATCTTTCAATCTCTTCCTCAAACTCAGCTCTCTCAGATTCAGTAACCAGAATCGAATTCACTCCACTTCCCGAATGACTATGTATCGGTTTTCGCCTATGAATGTTCTTAAGCATATGTTTCTGCCCTTGAATAAACTCCCAGTTTGCAAACTCCCATTGATCAGGATCAACTTTTCTAAATCCCTGCAGATTGCTATAAAATCATCAAACTAAAACTTCATAGAAAATGTTGGAATATACAGTCCGGCAGAAATTATGACGAAAGTGTACACAAATATAACGTATAATGAGAGGAGAATATATCGTAAAAGAGTTAAACAAGTTATTTATTATCATACTCATTCTCTCTAATAAATCAATCAAAATTTAATCCTAAATCCAACGTGGGATTTATATTTCAATACATCCCTCAAATCCAAATACCTACGCTCGCAAATTGAAGTGAATCGAACTTTCCCGGTATGATTTTGACCGAACCGACCAAAATTATTATGAGGGTTTGCATGGATATAGCATATAAGAAAAGGAAAACACACAGTAAAAGACTTGAACAAATCATTTACTATGTTATCTCTTCTCTCTTATAAACGAATCCAAATTTCATCACAATTTGATATTTCAACGGAAACACTAAAAGATAATCACATGCTTAAAAGACTCAATTTAACCAGCAAATCAGTCAATATAAACGAATCGTAAGGCGACTAAAGCACAGAAAAACTACAAATCCAGCAAAAACAGCACAGAGATGAGTTTAAAAGGCTTACTTACATATGTATTAAGCTGCCTGATAAAGCTTGAGAAATTGTTATGCTTGAAGTATTTAGGAAGCAAATCTCTAGCAAACTCAGGGGGATTCCAAACAGTAAAACTATGACCCGATTGGCTCCAAGAAACAATAGAGCTAGTTAAAGGATCATCAATCATCTCATAAGTTTTCAAGAGAAAAGGTGCAGGGGAATTTGAATTAGAACTACTAGTTGAACCATCCATCTCCAAATCAGCTTTCATTCAACACAAATAATCTCAACAAAAAGAAACCAAAAAGCCCATCAAAACCATATGAAATAACGAAAACTAGAAGTCAACCATACTTCTGTGTTCTTCTAAGCTGAGGAGCAAATCTATTTTTTTCTGTGTTGTTTGGGGAACACGAAAGTGGGCAAATCTGAAAAAAATGGAGAAGATGATATAAAATATCACATGATTAGTTAAGGAAAAGGACATTTTGGTAGTCAAACAACAGTTTTGACGATATGGGCGTCCATCAAAGTGGACAATAATGAAGAATTAAACTTCATTTTGGGGTAATCAAACTGTGGGGAAATGGGGTACAAAATTCTAAAACAGTACCATTATATTACGCCTTTTCACCGGCTCTTTCTTCTATCATCCTCTTTCAGCTAACATTTCAAATCAGTACGGCTTCTCCATCACCGAACAATTTCATCTCAAATTCCACACTGTATCGTCAAATTCATCTCAATTTTAGAACAAAAATGAAATTGAGATTTAGATTCTTAAGCCTTTGAATGGTTGGTAGGCTACAAGAGTTGAATTCAACTTTCGCGATGCGAAGAACGGGAATGAGTAAACGGTCTTGTGAAATCCAGTCGTCGCCCATCTGGAGAAACCAGGTCAAGTATAAGGTATCCATCCCACTACTTCTCCCTAATTACTTAAAAAAAAATTAAAATATATTTTAAAAAAGAAAATGACTAAAAAATATGATGTTTTTTCGTTATTTATTTCAAAGTTTAAAAATCATACAAATTTGATCCCAAAGTTTATTAAATTGATAAATTTAATTTCCTTTAAATAATTTTGATTGTCAAAATTTAATAATATTGAAGATCAATTTTGTCATATATATTCAACTTTGATGATTGGTTTTGCCAAATATACGAAGATCTATTTTATCTTCTTAAAACTTTGGAGTTCATATGACATAATTAGAAAACATTAGAGAGTAAATTTATCATCATTTTTGGATGTAAAGACTAAACAACCATAGGTTTAATAAAATATTTATATAAATTATTTTATATGTATTTTTATACATATTTTTTGTAGTTTTAAATCAAAAAATATTTGTTTCTTTTAATAAAAAACTCAAATATTTTAATATAAATTAATTAGTAACAAAAAAATATTGTTTTCTTTACAAGATACAAATAAATTTTGGGATGATATTATTATGATCTATAAGAATAGATTAATTGCAATAGCGTTTGTCTTTTATAGGGGAAATACTTTAAAAACTCACATTTAATTTAAAATTAAATATTTTCACACTTGAAATAGATCACATATTTAGTGAGATTTTATATTTATCTTTAAATACTAATGATATAGCAGGTTTTACACTTATATGGAACAAAACGAAAACGCAAAACGCACGAGAACATAGTCTGCAACATTACCCATGTAAATTTATCATGTAAAGGGTTTTCCGTTAATGATGAGATCCCCGGAACCCGGTACCCCGAACTTGATCAGAGCCAAGCTTAGTCAGATCAGCCCAAGTAATATAAGCCGAACTTGGAGGCCCAGATCCAGCTCATGTGAATGAACGGCCCAACCAGGCCAGACGAGCCCTACCGCTCGTTCATATCGATCGGTCCCGATCGGTAGGGCCCAGCTTTCTCCCGCTCATCAGGATCGATCGGTCCACACTTCACAGACCCAGCTTCGGGCCATCTACATTCCTCAACATGCGACGACAACCTCCGACAATTTTGTCAGAGGCGTGGTGCGGCGGAGTCATATGAGTCTCCCTTAGTCTGGAGATAGTCAGCTAGTAGCGCCAAAAGGCCTAGCACCGTGCAGCCCTATGAAGTCATGTCCGGCGGCTGTTTCGCCTAACACGAGCCGACCTAACCGCAGAGAACAAACACAAAACGACATCTTATTGTTCACGCAGCACAGTAGGCGTATAAAAAGAACATTTGTGATGCAAAGAAAATGATCATCTTCCGATTCTCCTTGCAAGCTCTCTTGCTTCGTCATCTATTGATTTATTTTCGATAAGCTTTTTTCCCCTTGTTGTCAAAAAACATGGTATTTGTGATTAGCACCTTGTTTATTGAATCGACTAAGGGCATTTCCAGCTCTTAGCCAAGTGGTTTTTTCCTCAATTTTGAGGTTTTCTACTCTAAAACTGCATTGTCTCTTTTATACTCGATTTACAATCGTCATCCACACATTAAATAAATTACAACCGAGTTCGTCTTGCAACGAACCGGACGACTGTTGACACCCCAGGTTTTCGAACCACAACAATTAATATTAACATAATTCAATTCTAACATAACTCATTTATTAAAAATATAGAAATTAATATAACTTATCCAACCATAATAAATAAACATGACTATAATAGTGTTATTTGAAAAATAAATATGATTACCAATAAATTACACCATTTTGTATAAATTATAAAAAATACATTTAAAATTACGATGATCATTTATTATTTTTATGATAAAATCATTGTAAAAAGTAATAGTTCCCAAATATTAATCCCAATTGTTAGTACTAGTAGTCAGACCGATCATTATACAAATCAAATCGAAAAATATGGGTCAATCGATATACGGTCATCATGCCAGCCGGTATGAGTAATTGGGTCGAGTTTTCGTATAAACGTGGAAACACATCTCGATATTAAAAAATAATTAATATATAAAATTAACTACCTCATTTGAAAGTAATCAATCTATAATACATTATTTATAATCTTAAGCAATAAAATTTAAATGGATCACAAGTTCAAAAAAACAAAATTAATTATTGTATTTTTTAAATTGTATAAATAAGTTAAAATACATAATATATATATGATATGCGAACAATATACTATTAAAACCGTTTATTCCGATGCTGATCAGTACGAATAGTACCGACCGACATGAATTCCTTGTGTCCATAATGTACTAGAGTTGTTTATTTAACTATGAGAAATAAGTATAATTACGATATTTTATTTGAAATAAATATTATGAACACTAAATTACACCCATTTTTGTATGAATTATAACAGCACATTATTTATCATAAAATAATGTTTCAAATCAAATAAATATTACATTAAATTACACCCATAAAATCATCTTGAAAAATAATAGTTTCGAAATATTCATCCCAATTGTTCCTAATGTTGTTTCCTTGCTTCATTCTCAGCCTGCACCAATTTTCCATATCAAATATATATATTTTAAATAAAAAATCACAAGTAAAAATCCACATACCGCTTTAACAACTTTGTCAAATGATTCTTGACCATAATTCTCTATATATCTGTCCACAGACTTCCTCGCATCCATATTCATCAATTGAAGCACTTTTCTTTGGTTTTCGGGTTCGTTTAATCCAGTCCCGACTTTAAATTTCAAGTACTTTCGAACTAAATTCTCGTATACATAAGCTGCTCCATTGAAGATTGGCAACACAAGCCATATATAGATTATGAGCTTCATATAAGGCCAGAATGGAAGCCTACAATCGTTTAAAATCCGTAAAATTATCCGTTTTTCGATTAGATTTCAATTTGAATTCGTTACCATTGAAGAAATCTCGAGAAAGAAAGCTCAAAGAGTGTTATTAGTGAATTGAGCACCCAATATGTTAGCCATTGTTGATCATCAAGACCAGAAGGACTTTCTATAGCTTTGATTGATGCGTATCTAATAAACGAGACAAGTTTTTACGAGGAAAGCGTGAACGAATAATTGTCATGAAGACAATAAGTTTAGATTCTTACAAGGGGTAGAGAAGCGTCAATCCTGGTCTGAACAACATAAAAACATTCAATCATTAACCTAAAAGAATATGAAAGAATCGTCGAGATGAATGTATTGTATATCATATGTTGGATATTAACAAAGTTCGCAATTATTTAAAGATTTTCTTGTAATATCTCAAGCTTCAACATTTTCTTGAGTCGAGTCAATTTCATGTGGAAAGTGTGTTCGGATATAATATATAAAATGTAAGAAATTACACCTTAAAAAAATTGAAAAAATCAATTATTATTATCTTTAATACCTCTTATAATTCAATTCAAATCATATCTTATTTCCGATATGTGATATTATTGACATCTTCAATAAAACCATACAGAAAAATGAAGATATGAAGTGATATTTATGAATAATACAGACAAATAAACATGAATATTCATACAATAGTCATATATTTTCATCAAAAATCATGAATCTTTAAGTCTTTCGATAAATTTACATGTTACTTATCGAACATCATATACCTGATGATTGCGTCTAAATGTCTTAAAACGACTCCAAGAACACCCATACCTATATAAAAAGTTGTGTAGATTCAAGATTCATTAAGTTTTATAATGTAAATTAGTTGATCCATAAAGCAAAGTATATTTGTGTGCATGAGTCAAAGGCTTCTTTTCCAAAGGCAAGGAATATTCCAAAACCATATAATTTTTTGAACTTATTTTTATAGGTACAATTTTTATGTCTATTATATCTTAATTTAGAATAACTTAATCTATCTAAAAATAAATCTTAAGTTTATAGAGCATAGTCAATTTCATGTGAGGAGTGTCTTGATATAACGTATAAGAGAGAATCAAACACATTATAAAAGACTTGAACAAATCATTTACTATAATCTATAATCATTCTTATAAACCAATATAAATATCTTACAACTTTCAATGTGAAACATTGGGTTTAATTCAATTTTAGTCTCTCAAATTACATGTTGTGACAATTTTGGTCCCTCGATTTTGAAAAATGTACTAGATGTTCCTCAATTAACCAATAATGTCAATTTTAGTACATAATGACCAAAATACCCTTTAAAAATTTATAAATTAAATTTCAAAAATTTCAAAATGGAATTTAAAAATTTCATAATTTTGGTACATAATGACTATCTCTACCCGAACCCACTCCATCAATCGTCATATTTCTATTGTCAATTTTCAATCGAAAACGTTAATGAAATATGATCAATACAGTTAGAGTTTACGTTATTATTAAAGATTGTGTTTACAATATGATTGGTCAGAAACTGGATTATGGATAATGGAACGTGCGGAGTGCCAGAGTTACATTTAAAGATAAAAAGTGGTGACGGAGTGAATTAAGAAATATTGCATTTGAAAAGGTTACAAGGGTATTTTGGTAATTATGTATCAAAATTGACATTATTAGTTAATTGAGAGACATCTAGTGTATTCTTCAAAATCGAGGGACCAAAATTGTCACATCATGTAATTTGAGGGATTAAAAGTAAATTAAACCCATGAAACATTATTCATATTTCAACACACACTCAAAAGTCGAACAACATGACAAGTCTGATTTGATCATTCAACCGATGTATTGATCAACTTCATTAAGTTGGACTAACATACGGCAAGGTTATTCGGGATTTTCCGAACCCACTCCGACACAATACTAAATTTCTAAAGTAATGTCAATTTACGTTGGGAGTGTGCAGGGATATAATGTATAAAGAAAAGATAACACGATGTAAATAATTGAACAAATTATTTAATATGATACTTTTACTATCAAAAGAATCCCTATCATGATCACATCGGTAGCTGCTAAGTATAGCAAGCTACCGATGAGGCTTCTATATAACGTTGCAATCGACTCAAAGATTGTATACTTTACATTCCTATGAAATAATTACGAATTCATTAATCAGATTCTGCTTCAAAAGGGATATAAATGATACATCAATTCATGTAATAAGATATCATCAATTCATGTTTTAAGATAAATGTTTAGAAGAATGATCAATACGCAATTATGATGAGGTTTTTCGTATAAAAATAACAAAACTAGGATATGATAATCACATGGCTAAAAAGCAATTATTATTTGTAGAAATACACCTATTAAATGAAAAAAAAATAGTAATTTACCTCTCTTTAATATTTTTATTTTGAGCCGATATCATTTAAGGTTTACATACTTTGTATGATCTCTGCTGCACCGACTCTCCAATTTTCCTCACGTACCCGTGTCGGACTACGTCCGACTCTCCGACTCGCTACGACTCTTGACACTTGACACTTGACACAAAACGACGTCGTTTTGATTTCTTCATTGATTATATTTTTTATTCGTTAGAAAAATGATTTATATGCCTTCATGACTTTGTCATATAATCTATCTACTTGTGAATTAATCGTGTAACGATAATGGACCAAAATATTGTTGCTTTTGGGGAAACATGAAATAGAACAACTATATTCATTTTTTATAAAGTTAAATTATCTTATATAATAAATTGATAAACTATTTGTAGTTTAAAAAATATAGTTTATGTAACTTTCAACAAATTTTAACATATTTAATATTATTTTATTAAAAATAATAGCTGAGTTGAAAATACGACTCTTATACTCTTGTCGAGTCGTGTCGTGTCGAGTCGAGTCGCACCGAGTCAGTCGGACGAGTCGGTGACGCATAGTGTATGATTTGACAAATTTATTTATCAAAATTTACTAATTTCAAAAAATCTCATTCTCAATGTTTGTATTTATATAAATTTACTAATGAGATTCAATGTTTTTTTGAAGTTTGTAAACTTGGGCCAACAAGTTTAATATGTGCGGCAAAATTGATATTCAATGTTTAATAACTAATTTTATCACATGAGAATATAATTTGCTAAATTTGATATCATTTTTATCAAAATAATCAAAATATATTACCATATTAACACATTAAAATTTGTGAAACGAATTTATTTAAATAATAAAATATTGAACCAAACATGCTATTTTATTATTTATAAACTGTCTCTTTGAATTATTATATATATATATATTTAAAAAATTAAATTTCTCATTTTGATTTTATTATTTGTATAAAGTTATCATATATATATATATATATATATTATTAAATTAAATCAACGATGTTTCTGAGTTTCTGCAACAAATTTCTGACATGCAGTCATATCGGCCGTACATTTAATATTTTCATATTAAAAAAATAATAATTATTTTTATTGTTCATAATTAAAAAGATTCTGATTCTTAACTGTGGCATCCAATTTTAAATTGTAACCTGCGTTTTTAAGTATAAATTCCCAACGACCTGAATTAATCAGGTAATTCTAATATTTATTTAGTTTTAATAATTTTTTAGAGAAATTCGATTGAATATCAAATAAACGAATCTTGCAACCTAGCGCACCTGGTACGCATTGGGTGTGGGGTACACATGGTGCGTACCGGGTACGTAAAAAATTTAATAAAATTAAAAATAAAATAAAAAAATCGAAAAAAATATATTTAGTTAATTTGCATGAAATTTTATACAATTTATCATATTAGTAATCGAAATGATTTGAAATATTATTGGTTTATTGAGTGAATTGTAAAAAAATANAATTAATGTAATAAGATATCATCAATTCATGTTTTAAGATAAATGTTTAGAAGAATGATCAATACGCAATTATGATGAGGTTTTTCGTATAAAAATAACAAAACTAGGATACGATAATCACATGGCTAAAAAGCAATTATTATTTGTAGAAATACACGTATTAAATGAAAAAAAATAGTAATTTACCTCTTTAATATTTTTATTTTGAGCCGATATCATTTAAGGTTTACATACTTTGTATGATTTGACAAATTTATTTATCATAATTTACTAATTTCAAAAAATCCCATTCGTAACGTTTTTTTGAAGTTTGGAAATTCAGCAAACTAGTTTCATGCTTTGTAAATTTTTGCAAAATTATTCATCAAAGTTTAATATGTGCGGCAAAATTGATATTCAATGTTTAATAACTAATTTTATCACATGAGAATCGAATTTGCTAAATTTGATATCATTTTTACCAAAATAATCAAAATATATTACCATATTTAACACATTAAAATTTGTGAACCGAATTTATTTAAATAATAAAATATTGAACCAAACATGCTATTTTATTATTTATAAACCGTCTCTTTGAATTATTATATATATATATTTAAAAAATTAAATTTCTCATTTTGATTTAATTATTTGTATAAAGTTATCATATATATATATATATATATATTATTAAATTAAATCAACGATGTTTCTGAGTTTCTGCAACAAATTTCTGACATGCAGTCATATCGGCCGTACATTTAATATTTTCATATTAAAAAAATAATAATTATTTTTATTGTTCATAATTAAAAAGATTCTGATTCCTAACTGTGGCATCCAATTCTAAATTGTAACCTTCGTTTTTAAGTATAAATTCCCAACGACCTGAATTAATCAGGTAATTCTAATATTTATTTAGTTTTTATAATTTTTTAGAGAAATTTGATTGAATATCAAATAAACGAATCTTGCAACCTATCGCACCTGGTACGCATCGGGTGTGGCATGCGCATGGTGCGTACCGAGTACGTAAAAAATTTAATAAAATAAAAAAAGTCGAAAAAAATATATTTAGTTAATTTGCATGAAATTTTATACAATTAATCATATTAGTAATCGAAATGATTTGAAATATTATTGGTTTATCGAGTGAATTGTAAAAAAATAATATATTTATATTATTT
>RWGZ01001562.1:28447-73130 GCA_009725065.1 Utricularia reniformis
TATCCAAATGGAGATTTTGGCTATGTATTGTGGAGACTTCTTCCTTATAACCCCAGACATTCAATATTGTCACACAAAACAAATAAATTTTAATTTTTAACTATAATACAAATAATTTGTATCCTTTTAATATTATTTATTTAATAATTGGATTTTTATAAAAATAATTANGCATTGTTTTATGTTTGGTATGATTCGATAAGAAAAGTTTAAAACAAGACTGAACATTGAGAACTCACACTATCTTCTTGCTTAAAAATCCTTGGTATTCCTTCTGCAGGCAATCAGGAAGATCAAAGTGAAAGAGTGTAGCAAATGGCTGCAAACCTGTTGAAAATATTGATTCGATTTTAAGATCCAAATGTCAATATGATATGTAATGTTTGAGTATGAGGTTTTCGAACCATATGCGATTGTTGTGTTGATAACTTCATTGTAATACTCAATTCCTTCTCTGTTAATTCCCATTGATGTTCTCCCACCTATTTATTGATGATCAATGTTGCATTATCAAAATGGTTAGTTAAATCATTGTCATTAATTACATAATTGTGTTAATTATAACATTTTGTTATTTCGTGTCTTGAAGTACTAGTATTATTTTAAATCTTGTTTTATAATTCAGGTTTTATTTGTTTTTTATCGAACCTGGTAAGATTCTTGACCATGAGATGGAAAATCTATATGAATCAAATCCCATTTTCTTCATGTTTGCAATATCTTCCTGCAAAATTTGTCACGCATATTTATTATTGACATAATTACAATCCAAAATTTGATGATATTAGGTTAAAATGTAATATATTTGATAAAATTGTTCTAGGATCTAACAAATTTTGACTATTTTAATCTAATAATTCATGAATTTTGATAAAAATATACGGAAATATTTTTTAGTCTAATAATTCATGTATGCTAGATTTTTTAACTGAAATCTTAATATAAAACTTTTGTACCAAATTACAAAAAATAAATTTGCAATAAAAAATATTTGAATTTAATTTTCTTTATAATTTATTAAATTAAATAAATACTCACTTTGTATCTATGATACATGTCGCACGCCACGTTCCCATTCAATCCATCCGCAATTATATCTATTTCAACCGTAAATTTTATAATACATACACAAAACAAGTAAAGGAAAGAATAATAAATTCTCACTTGGTGTATTCAAAGCCATAGTATCCCAATTACTCAAACTTTTCCCTCCTTCATTATAAGCTCCTTCAACCTATAACAAAATACAAATCCGAATCGTTGATCTGAAATCCGATCCAAAGTGCTAACATCTATGAAGGCTAATACGAAACAAGAAGTGCGTACTTGATAAGCAGATGTGCCCGTGCCGAATATGAAGTCTCGAGGGAAATCGCCACGATTAATTTCACTGTTATCAATCGTTGTCGGAACAGCCGGAACAATACCTGAAGATGATGATGTTGGAGAAGCAGCAGCCATTTGAAAGTGAGAAACAAAAGATGAAAGAGTTTTTATTTTGCGATGTAAACTTGTGGGGTGCTGCTTGTATTTATATTGTTAATACATTGTGTGTGTCTGAATATTCTTCATCCCACATTGGATTTACTTTTACCAATTTGTCTTAATACTATTCCAGGTCAGAAGCCCTAATTGGAATTATTCAAAATTTCAAATAAATACTATTCCAAGTTAGATTTACATCATGTAATACATTTCGGGTATTAGCAGTTTTATCGATATATTATTGACATACCGATGGTATATTTAATATTTACCAATATAACACATATATCATCAGAATGATTTCATTGATTCACAACTCATAGTTTTGTTTATCACGTTTAGGTTGATCCATAGATAAGTTGTATACAAGTATTATTAATTGAAAAACGTTTTTTGTAAAATTGTTCCTTTTGAATTGGAACCTTAAGTTATCTACGTTATGGCTAATCCATAGATAATTTGTATGCGAGAAAGTTTTTTGGAAATATTGTTTGTTTTTAATAAGAGGCTTATAGTTCAATTTGCCACCTTTTGGGTCCATAGATTATTTCTATAGGAACATTCTTTAATTTAATATGTTTTTTGTAAATATTGTTCATTTTGGGTAAAGAACCTCATCATTTTTAATTTTTAACTATATACTAAAAATAATTTTATGTGAAACTATTGAAATTTTGTCAAATTTTTGGATCCAAAATTCAAAATACCTATTTATGTGTTAAATATTACTTTTATATCGATCTGATTTCATCGGCATATCAACCATTTTCATTATATATATTAATTAATAACTTAAAATAATTATTTTATTTATTTATTATGTATATTTTTATTAAATTAAATAACTATTTAATAATAATCTAGGAACCCATCCTATGATCATATATATAATAAATTATTTAATATCAATTTTTTCAAAAATTGATGCCAATTTTTTTAATATTAAAATATTTATTTAAAAAATATATTTATTAATTTTTTTTGATTGGATTAGAAAAACATGTGTTCCAGTCAGAAAATGTGATATCGAGTGATACCACCATGTATTTGATGTACTGACCAATATCCCGGCTTATAACAACGGATATAATGACAATGTTCAATATGTATTTTTGTGTTTTGAATTTTGAGTACAAAATTTCGATGAAATTTGAGTGGTTTCACCAAAAAATTATTTTTAGTATAAAATCCAAAAATTTGATACTATATCCAATTTGAGGATTTAATTTGAAATTGTTTGAATTGAATGAGTAAAATTGATTAGGTATGAAATTGAGAGAATATGAATTAAATTTGTTCATTTATTTAAATAATTTTATATTAGATGATGAATGGTTGAAATGTCAATTGACAAGTTTTTCTTCTATTTATAATATTACTTTTGAAGTCATGCAAGTATTATTACACGTTTTTTTATCATTTATTACACGTTTCTAATACTAAATTTATTAATTATTTTATCATACTGAATATTTCGCTTAAGTTCTCGGTGAGTAAAAGGCTTTCCTAATTGCTAGGTGCATTGCACCAAACCGCAACACATGAATGCAATGTCAGAGTCAACTATAAAAATACAGGGATTTGTTATATCAAATAAATTAAATATATAAATAGTAGTTTTCGCATCATGTGGGGCATTATACATTGACTTAGGTATGTTCATGAACTATATATTAATTTTCAATACTTTATGCTCGGATATTGTGCATGAATACAAATATAATGAGAGTTAATCATAATGTAAAAAAAATTGATTAATTACACATTCATAATGAGTTAGGTGTGCATAAACAAAGCAATCCATTTAGAAAAATAGTTTAATCTCAAAATTGTGCAACATCAACTCAAAATATATTTGGGGTTAAATGTTATAAATCTATCACAACCCAGTTGACCACCTAGGTCATATTATTTATTTATATATTGGATCTATTGGCCAAAATTCTTTAAATTTTGGTCCATGTGAATAGATTTGATAAAAAAAGGAATAACATTAGGAAAACCATTTATTTTTTAAACTTAGGTAAATATTTAAAATATAATTTTAGTGATTGTTGATCCAAATCTACTAAATCATATAGTTCAACATATGGAAGATATTTCCATTCAATTAATCCAACCAATTCTAAAATCTATGTTGCATGTATATAACATTCCCTAGCTAAGATTGTAGCTATGTTCCGTCCCCTAACAACCATAATCCACTCTTTTTCATGAAACAGAAAAAAAAAAGATAACCTAATGCAAAAGGCTTTATTAAGTCACTTAGTATAATAACTCTACTTATAATAGAATTAATTCATTTGTATTGATGATTAATAATTAATATGATATCATTCAATAATACTCAATCTTCTATATCATCCATTTATACATTCTTCCATTTCCATCATAGTTGTTGTTATAACTATCAACATCAAACTTCTTTTTTAACAATCATTTTTTCACTCTTATATATAATTTTATCTTTCATTCATTTCATTTTTTTTATTCTCTTTCATTCACATCATTTCAAATAAATTTAATTACATATATTTCAATGTACTTATCAAAATAAATACACTACTTAAATATGTAGCTTATATTTTTGATAAAACATTAAAATTAATTATATTAAATATGTTATAATAAAATGTTATACTTAAATACAATTTTAGATTAAAATAAAATATTATTGATTTATAAAAATAGTCAACACAATTATTCGTGAAATTTCGTCCAAATATGATTGACGAGATCACCCTTCAAACGTTGACAAACTTGACTGAGTAATCAAATATTAGATATTATATTATTTATTATCTTACTAAATTTCATTGTTTAATTGTATTTATTCTCCATGTTTATTCTCGATTGCTTTAATTATAATATATTAATTTATGTATTTATTAATATTAATAGTGTATATTGCTATATTAAAAAAAGACTTTAAAAATATAAACCCTAGGAAAGAAAAATTCTCTCTCTTCAAATCATGATCAATGTCGTATGATCAAAATTTAAACCTTTGGTCATGTTAACGTGACATCCAAACAATGGTTCGACTGCTATTTTGGTGGCCACATGAGACCCGATATCATATTTTCATATCGTCGTGGGTAGTATTAGAGATGATCTTATTGAAATATGGTCTCGACCACCTCGGGTAATGGAATATATTTTAGAAATATAATTTTCATTAATACATTTAATATTAATAATATATAATATATTGCGATTAAAGAAATAAATATTATTATAAAAATTAAAATAATAAGAAGTAAAAATTATTATCATAAAACAACGAGAAGAATTACTATTAAACAAATAAACTTGATAAAATAAGAAATAATATTATATGTACTACTTGATTAATAGAGACACACATAATATATATTATAACACCATATGGGATAATGACAATGTCAATCATCTTATGAGTATACATGTTATGAAACATACAATATAATCCAATTTGCAAGGATATTACGATACGATGAGCACTTTTCGTGATAAATTTATTTTTCAACTTTTAAACGTTGATCTCGTCGATCATGTTTTGATGAAATTTTACGAATAATTGTATTGACTATTTTTATAAATGAATAATATTATATTATAACATACTTAATATAATTTATTTTAATTTTTTGAATATGCATATTTAGAATATAAGTTAACAATAACATACTTAATTGTTATTGTATTTAGAGAAATACGACTGAAATACATGTAACTAAATTTATTGAAAAAAAGTTATGTGAATAAGAGATAAAATAATATGAGAATATTGCATAAATAGCCCCCCAACTTACGAGGTGTGTAAAGACTATGTCCTCCAACTTATGAAATTGCAGGAATGACCCCTCAAGTTAACAAAACCGTTTATTTTTGACCCCTGATATTTAACATATGATTTTCCGTTAAGTTTGTAAATATTTTTCGTTCGTAGTATTAGTTGTCAATGTTCACAAATTATGCAAATAAGTTTTTTATACGAAAAATTATACAAAATTGATACTTCAAGTTCGAGAAATGTGCATCTGGACGTAAAACAATAACAATGTCGTAGATGGTCAATATTAAACGGTATTGTTTACTTGAGGTGTCGTACATGCATTTAATTAAAGTTAGAGGGTCATATGTGCGTATTTTTATTAAGTTGATGTGTCATATTTGCATATTTTTGGTAACTTGAGGTGTCGTATTTGCAATTTCGTAACTTGGAGAGCATGTCTTTTACACCACGTGAAAGTTGGAGGGTCACCGGCAAACGTCACCCAAAATAATATATATGATTAAGAACGATGATGTCTTATAAATGAAGTTTAATATTAATGGGTTTGTACACCATCACCATGGAAATTATCTTACATTACATAATATGAAAAATTCCAATTAAAGAAATTGACAAAACTGTAATTCTGTAATTTTGGAGTATACCTACAACGACCTTGAAAATTTGCATACACAAAAAATAAAAATGTGGGAAAATTATGAATTCCGGTCCCAGAGAAGAGTAATGTAGAAGACGTGTGTAACTGTAAAACGATGACGTTTAAATTTATTTATACACGTGGATAAAATCTTTCTGACTTTGAAATAATCTCACGTTCAACGGTCAAATCTACGGTGGAGACTGCAGATGGCCAAATGGTAATGGATTAGAACGACACGTCAGAAGACAAGTTTATTGGGCCTAACAATCAAGGACTAGAGTTGGGTCGGCCCTATAAATGCAGTATGTCGCCTAAAATGCCGTTGGTAAATTTAATTTTAATATTTATGATAAATATGGAGTGCATATCTAAAATGGCTGATGACGTAACCCAAAAGAGATGGTGCTCTGCTAGAGATTAGTGTTATGGTTTTCTTATTTCTCACTTCTTTAATTGAGAAATAATGGCGGTGGTCATCGGATCGAAGATTTTTTTCAGTATTAATTTCGGCATTCTCAATATTCATCAATGAGGTAGGCGGATGCGATCATTCCTGGTGCTGGGCAGGGATTGATTGTTGGATTCAAGTGGAAAAGCTGTCGCTCATGGACTCTTTTCCTCTGCCAACTACTCCTCCCATTGAAGAAGAAGATGAGTGGGGTAGTTCCGGAAACGTTTGGCCTTCTTGGATCTCTTGTGGCTGAATTTTGCTTGGATTCAATTGCTACACTGGACTTTGAGTTCTTTTATTTGAAAATAGTACTTGCTTGCTTGCTTTGTTTATTACACCATGTGTTGTGTGCAATGTGCTCAGTTTCGATTTTTTGGAATGGGTTTCACAGTCTGCTAAGATATTAATGAAATTATGTTTCTTATGTGATAATAGAATTTACTCGAATTGGGAGACAGTAGTAGGAATAAAGGAGTTTCTTATGGATGTCATTTGCATCGCTTTTTGCAAAATCAATGAGCTGCTTGCATTATATTCTTTCCAGATGGGGCACTTTTGATATTGTGATGCCATTGATAGTACATTGAAGTTTTTCTACTCTATTTTTGTAGACGCTGATGGATTTGTGATACCAAGCTTGGGGATTGAAGAAGAAGTACCGAATTATGTTGATTTTACAACAGTAAAAGATTCTAAACCAGCTGAGGTTTAGTTTGTGAATCCCCCTTTGCTTCTTACCTTGCTATTTGAATGAACTGTTACATTTTTAGAATCGGGTCAATTTACGTGTGGAGTGTGGTAGGATATAATGTATAAGAGGGAGAAGACCACACTGTAAAAGACTTGAACAAATCATTTACTATGGTCCACATTCTCTCTTGTAAACCAATCCACCCCACTTTCATTTTTCGACATGGGACAATATGCACTATTTCAACATGAACTACATCTAATCTATCAATTTTATTGTTTTAATAGGCAGCGAAAGAAGAAATCATTTATCTGGGACCCCATGGAGTTCCCCCATCACAAGCAAGACAGATTGAGCATAACTCTTTGAATTGCAAGAAGAATTTTAGGCAGAAGGTAAGGGATCCAAATACAAGATATAACGGAACTGTGGGCGGTGGTAAGATGCCTGCGATGATGACATCCAAGAGTTCATATAGGAGGTGTTTACCATAGAGTATTGTGGTGTTTGTAGTACGAAACAAGAGTTTTTTTGCGTATTCTCTGTTGCTTCAATAATGTGGAACACAAAAATGTACGGGTTGAGATTAAGTTGTTTGTGCCAATAAAATCATTTGATCTTGAAGTCATTATATCCAGTGCTATGCTTTGACACTGCATTTTCAGGATTCCTTGGACACCTTTCAAATTTCCCTACTAGACAACATTTTGAATGTCGGCATGCCATGTTTATTCATTTTACATTTATGCCTCATTTTAATACTTTTCCAGCAGTACAAAAACACGAAACTTGATTGGCTTTTCAATTGCAGCAATCTTTACTATAATAAAATGACAATTTGACCGCTTATTTTACATATTTAGTGCTTACGTTTATGGAAACTGTATATTTTCCTTATTTATTCATGGTTTCTCTTGATATATCTCACAGTAATGTTTAGCAGGAACATAAACGATCATGGGCTATGCTGAAGCAGTAATTCTCCATTCTCATTTCATTGTTCTTTTTGATTCCTTAGTTTATTTTTCAAAATGAATGACATATTTTGTTGCAGAGTTGTGTTTTGAAGGTGAACATTCATTGCCAGGCCTGTAAAATGCAGATGCTCGAAGTCCTCAATTCCATATGCGGTAACCATTTTCAATTTTTTCTTTATTGAAAAAAACTTGCATCATTTTCTCTCGTTCTAAACATTGAATGATTTTGTCAAAGGAATGTACAACGTGGACATAAATTCTGAAGAGGGTTTGGTCAGAATAGACGGTATGGTCGAACCTGAAATGCTGATGCAATCCTTGGCACGTACAGGTTACCATGCTGAACTAAAATGGATAAAGCTTCGTCATCCGAATGTAAGTCGAAGAAGCTATTACTACAACGACAACAACTATGAATCATATGATCCATATAATCGTATGAGATATCTAAGAAATGATGATGATGATGCAAACTATTATCAATATTATGGGATGAATCAAAATCCTTATCAGCCGAGCTTGTATTATCAGACGAGGTACGTGGCGTCGTATCTACCAAGAGAATATGATCCATATGATGATGAACAATCCATTAATTTGTGTACAGTTATGTAGGAGATGAACACTCACTCCTATTCTGCTTTGCTTTTAGAATAATGTTGAAAAGTGTAGAGTTGATTTGTATTAATTGGTTTGCTATGGTAGGTATTCTCCTTACGCATGTGGCAGACTTCCAACATTACATTTTTAGAGAGGAAGTGATCAGGAACTCCAAACTTGTTTTTATCATCATGTTTGGCTTATAATTATCTATCTGGACTTCATATTCATCTGATTGATTCTAAGTTTGATTTGAGCTTGAGTTTAGGGCCCGGGTTCGGTTTTAGTTAATGTTTAATTTGAACCTCCAACATTTCAAGTTATTAGGAACTCCAAACTTTTGTTTTATGTCATGTTTGGCTTATAATTATGTATCTGGACTTTGTTCTTATTCGAGTAATGTTTGTCATTGCCCATAAACTTTATAATAGTGTAAAAACGGTATCCCTAAAGTTTGTAAATTGCATACAAAACCCCCGAAGTTGATATAATGTGCGCGATTGACCCTCAAACTTTTAAATGATGTAAACACCGTGTCCTCAAAGTTTCAGAAATATGTGATTGACCCCCGAATTTCCAAAACAGTTTATATTTGACCCTTATACTCGTTAATATTTTAAACGTCCCCAAAGTTTGTATTTGACCTATTAATCTTAAAAGGATGTTATGATTATGTCTCAAAACTTTTAAAATTTTAAAAATAACGCATAAATTGTCAAAATCACTTATAATAAAAAAGACGAAAACCGATACTATTTACTCGGGGATCATTCTTGAAGGTTTTGAAACTTCATGGGTTTCTCACGCAATTTACAAACTTTGGGGGCATCACATTTATACTATTTAAACATTAGAGTTCAATTATGTAATTTTCACTTTTTTATTCATCTCAATCAACGAACGTTCCTGCATGTACACTTTACGCCCGTTCTATTTTCCTATACTACTAGAATTATTATAAAACATGTATATATTATTTTTTTTCAAACTACATGAAATAACATTATAATATCAATCAAGTTATGGTTGAAACCCATAGTTTTTGAAACCAACTTGATTTGATTGTTAATTAGAAACACCATGTCATATATAAACAGGTTCGGACCCAATCGAAACACTTAAAATATGTTGGATCGGTCATTTTTTGGCCCACTTAATAGCAAAGTTAGGGATTTTTTTAGTTCTAAAAAAAATGGAAGTATCATTCACTTGATAACTAATTTTTTTACTTCTTTTCATTACTACTCTTCAAATATCAAATTTATTTCTTGCGGCTTGTTGCTTATGAAGGTTGTTGAATCAAAGGAACCGCAAAAGAATAAAATAATAGTCAATGAAACAAGAGTCTTTAGAGATATATTAGAGAGTTTTGGACAATCTCTAGCCATTGAAATTTGAAAAATACTAAACCATGTATGATTTCTATGATTTGTATTCATAATTCATTGCTTTAACAATTGTCCATTGTTAGAAATCCTTACATTGTTTCAAATATTACAATTCATGTATTCAATGGATTGCAATTTTCATAAACGATATCTTTATGCTTGAAGATGAGTGGTGTAAGATGTTTGAACAAAGTGCATCAAATCTACGAAGATTGGCTATACATATTTTGGGTCAAACAAGCTAGGCTACAAGGTGCGAACGAAATTGGATTTTTTTGATAATATTCACACAAAGAGAAGAAACCAATTGGATCATTCAAGATTCTGTGATTTGGTTTTTGTGCACTACAATATTAAGTCTCAGAACACGGTTACGTTTGGTGTTTTGCCTATATAAACACCCATCTTCTCTATATTTCTTATACATCCTCATCTCTAAATGGTAATCTCAATTAAGGTATAGTTTATTTCTTAAGTTTTTTTTTATATTTTTTTAGTTTTAAGATTTAGTTTTGCGAGGCCCTAAGTTTCTGAAATTTGTACAAATAATTAGAAATAATGTGGATTAAGGTAATCCTATTAGGATACATGAGTATAAGTATAATTTAATTAGTTTTGGCAAAACAAATGTGACTAAGGTACGGAAAGACAAGAGAAAAGAAAAATGTAACTGAACACTTAATATGATGCTTTAGTTAACCAATTATGATTGGTTAATAATTTAAACCTTAAAATATAAAAAACAATTTTTGTTGTTGTTGAATTTACTGGTACATTATGAAAACAATTTTTGGTACAAACCTTAAATAGATTTGTTTCTCTTTGAGTCTAGTTTCTGGAAAAATTAGGTGCAACGTAAGGAAGGAAATATAGAAAAAATTATACTATATTTCTGGAAGTGTCGCAAAAATATTTCCTGCATGCAGCAACATCACTTGTATTGTATTGAATGAATAAACTGGAAATATTGAGAGCTCCGATTGATATGATTCTTTTTGCATATTGTAACCATATTTGTTGGCGTCCATTGAGAATTTTGGTATGATTTTATGATATCATTTCGAATCTGAAATTTGATCAAGTAGGAAGAAATGTCATACTGCATTTTCATTGTTTTACTTGCTGAAATTGTTTGATATGTAAAAATTCGAGAGGTTGTGGACGCACATTTTTGGCAACATGGTTTTACCATGGATATGATTAATAAACATGCATGTTTGTAGAGAAAAGAGAAATAAAAAGTGTGAGGTTACATGATCCACATTTGTGAGTGTTCACTATGATATGAAAAAATTGGATCCAAATTGGAAATGAGTTGATAATGCTTCTTATTTCTCATTAGGTGAAGTAGGGGGAAATATTGAAATTCTGTACTATGGTAATGCTTAAGCCATATGTCTTGAATGAGTTACCAGATCTTATTTCTATCAACGAAAGAAAAGAAAGTGCAGTTAATAAAATGAATTATGACTTGTGATCATTACTTGTTGATGAGAACTTTAGAACCAGACACCCTGTGACGGATAAGGCCCATTAACAATTGGGCCGATTCAAATGGTAGAAACGAACCCTTGCAGCCCACTTGTACACTTAACGAAGAGCGGCACGATGTTTCACGAGAGGACCGAAGATAACCTTGGCGAATAAAGCATTTTCTGGTAACTGGCACCATGGTTCGGTCAGAACGGTTACAAACCCACGTTTTCCACGCTTCGGACCTTCACACGTTTACCACGCCTCGGACCCGATCACGCAGACCACGCCTCGGTCCCAACCTCGTTTTACATCTCACGACAACAACCTCTAACAAACCTGTCAGAGGCGGTTACAGAGCGTGATTTACACACGCCATTAACTCTATAAATACAGAGTGCGACGACGGAAATAGCAGGACCTTTTGGACGCGTAAGAACAGGCCGTTACCATGCCGGAGTTCTTCCTGCTTTCTATTCCCTTGTCATTTTCATTAAGCCTCTGCTATATTTTGTATGAATTATTTGATTATTGAACAGGCTATGCGCGTAATTCGCTCTTAGTCAAGTGGTTTTCTCCCCATTTCCTGGGGTTTCCACTATAAATCACCGTGTCCATTTATTGTTTCCAGTTCTAATCGTATTCCACATCAAAAAAACAAATCAAAACCGAGTTCGTCTGCTGACGAACTGGACGACTGTTGGTACCCCCTAAAAAGGGACCATAACACTTGTTTTATTGCTATATGTCATCATGTGCATTTGTTTTTTTACTTGTTTCAAACGCATTGCCATTTGATATTACCCGTGGATATTTATGATATT
The DNA here is from genome assembly GCA_009725065.1 of Utricularia reniformis. NCBI lineage: Eukaryota > Viridiplantae > Streptophyta > Magnoliopsida > Lamiales > Lentibulariaceae > Utricularia > Utricularia reniformis. Next base: position 40,755 of record RWGZ01001562.1, read on the forward strand.
ATAACACCCCGGGAGCTCGTCTGACGTGGATAAATAATATTTTTGGTTTTCTAGTATATTTATGGAATAATGTGATTTCGCTGGTATTCTCGTAATTCGGACTTCCCGGGGACACGTATGAGGCTTCTAATGACGTTTCGAGTAGTTTTTGACAATTTCGGTCCCGAACGGGTTCAAGAGTATTTTGGCACCCGAAGAGCGCGCCGATAAGTTTTGGCAATATTTCAGGTTATCTATTCAATATTTAGAGATAAGGAACTGGTCAACGGTATTTTCTCATCATTATTTCTGACTAGCGTTCGATCGGGATGCATTTCTGAAGTTTCGGGATGCTGTCACGCTTATTCCGGTTGAATTCGATATTTTCAGAGTAATTTGAGCTAAGTTGATTGAAATTGAGCTTCTGGCCTGAAACTGACTTATTGGACAGAAATTTTCTATAAATATAAGCCTCATTGCACTGAAAAAGAGTTCAAGACTCTTGACATGATTCCCAAGACAAAGAGTCGCGACTGGGCACGAAATCTCGCGAGTGTGCCTTCACGAAATGAGATACGAAGCTCCGGGACCAATGGAACAGTGCAGAAAGTCGCGATTGAGCACAAGAGTCCCAGGGTGAGTTCGACTGGGGGTATCAAAATCTCGCGACTAAACAGAAAGTCGCGAGTCCCAGGGTGAGTTCGAGTGAAAACTTTGCCTTATGAAGCGTGCCAAAAGTTTGAACCATTTTTCAGTGTATTGAAGTTTATATTTATAGAACAGCTCAGCCCAATAAGTTAGTTTAAGTCCCAGAAGCCAAATTTCAATCAACTTAGCCGAAATTACTCAGAAAATATCTAATTCAACCGGAATAAGCGTCACAGCATCTCGGAACTTCAGAAATGCATCTCGATCGAACGCTTGTCAGAAATAATGATGTGAAAATACCGGAAAATACTGTTGACCAGTTCCTTATCTATAAATATTGAGTAGATAACCCTAGAGGTACATATTCGGAGCATTAGAGCAGTGGATCAGATGTCATTAGGAAAGTGGAACACCGTAGAAGTGAGTTTTGAAGGAACACAACATGTTATGACTTTTTAGTTTGAGCTTGTAAAGTTTGTAGATATTGGAAAAATGTTGTTTTTGAATCTTGTGTTATTTAGTGGCTTATGTTATGTTAAATAGATATATTTTGACATATATTTGTTATATAGGAAATGTTTAAATTATAATTACATATGGCAAAGTGTAAGACATTTAGAATTAAAAGGATGTACCTTATATTTTTTAGGAAATGCATGTTATATCATACTTGAATTCTATAGTGAAAATTAGGGTGTGATAAATTTATTTATTTTTATTTATTTATTTATTCACTTATTTTTTTTAATTATTATTTTTGTTTATTGTTTGATTTTTTGATATTATAAGTGTGTTATAATTTGTGTTATTTTATAAATTATGTTGGTTACAGTAGTATTAGAATACATGTTTAGGTTGTGTTTAAATTAATGAATTGTGTGATATTATAAATTATATTTTTGAATATGTTTTGATAAGTTATACTAGTTAGATTATTTATTGTTAATTTTTTTTGGGTTAATGAATTCATATGTGTATCGTTTTGTTATTTGCCATTTATTTATGTTGGTTAAATTATTATTACATGATGTGTTTATGGTATGTATCATGGTTTTAAATACCGTTCGCATTGGCGCATTGAAAATACATTCTATTGGCCGGCGGTTTAAACCAGTTTGATAGAAAAATTAATAATAATATTAATAAGTAAAAAAATATATATTTCAATATATATTTACTTTACAAAGAAAATATCTCTAGCGCCATTTCAAACTAAAATTATATGAAACTACTCGAAACAAGATTAGAATCATTCCATGCAGCTCCGGGATGACCAGATTACAAAATTACCCTAAAAGTTGCTTCATTTCGAAATTATAAAAGAGACCGAATATACCAAAATTTAAATGCACCAGACGATCCCCCGGGGTATCCCAATTACCAAAATACCCCCGGGTAATATCAAGTTTAATAGAAAAAAAGTTTATATTGGATATTTGGAATTCAAGAGCTAGAGTTTTACGTATCAAATTTCAACTTCAACATCAAATAATAATATGAAATAAAATAAGAAAAATTCATCCAACTTAATGTGAGCGTTGATCTTCATAATTAATATCGGGCGGAAGGCAGTTTTGGTCCCCAAAGTTTGAAATTTTTGGCACTTAAGGTCCCCAAACTTTCCAATTTTGGCAAAACCAGCCCCCAAAGTTTCATGTACGCAAAACCGGTCCCCAAAGTTTGTGAATTTTGGCAAAACCAATCCCCAAAGTTATGTGCGTGTGGCATAATTGGTCCTCAAAGTTGTAATTTGTGGCAAATTAGGTCCCCGGACGAAAATTAATTTGGGGGCCGGTTTTGCCAAAATTCGCAAACTTTGGGGACCAAAATTGCCAAATCATCAAAACTTTGGGGACTGTTTTTGCCACTCGAAACTTTGGGGACCAAAATTGCCAAATTATACAAACTTTGGGGACCCAAATCGTCATTTTCTCAATTAATATCTTATCAAATGTTGAAAGATCTATATCTTCATTCCCCAAATCATGTGAACTAATTGGATTAGTCGGCTTGTGTAATACAAACAAAAATATATATTTAACTTAACCAATTTTACAATAAAAAAAATTCAAAGTAGTACATACCACTTGAAAATTGTGGAATTTGTGATTTCAATCTCGGAGGACCCAATGAATCATACAATATATCTCATCTACTTCTTCATCCCGATCAAATGTTTCTACTTCATCAATCACCCATTCACCAATTATTTCATCAATCATTTCCACATCAATAGGATCATAATCTTTTTTTATAAACCACCTTATATATCATAAATTAGGCACAACAATAAAAATCAAGGACATAAATGGGCGATGGGTAAAAAAAGTCCCTATGTTTTGCAAATTGAGTCCTCATAGTTTAAGAATTTTAGCTATTTTGATCCCCAAAATTATAATATGGTAGAATCGGTCACCGTCGTTTGTGTTATTTGACAAAACTAGTCACTGATGTTTACTACATTTGGCAAACTTAGGCCCCAAGGTTTTCAATATTGACAATTATAGTCTCCAAACTAAAAAATGGCATATTTGATTCCATTAATTTCATAGTTTGGCAAAAAACATTTCAAACGCAATTATATGTTCCCAACGTTTTGGAAAACGAGCAATCATGGTCCTCAATGTTTTGTTTGGCAAGCAAAGTCCCCAAACTTATGACTATGCTTCAAATAATGTCCCTATTTTCTATTTTGAAAGATTTAGTCCCCAAACTTTGAGGAATGTTGAAAATTTAGTCTACATCTTTCCGAAAACATTGTTGCATTCTCTTCATCGTAAAGCATCGTGTTTCACAACGCGTAGAGTAGTTTGACACCGTTATATGTATAAACCTAACAATCTATGAAGTACCAACATTATATAAGATTGGTGTTGACTATAATAATTAGAAACGAAGTGATCCACACACGAGCTGATGAGGAACCAAAACCGTGGAATGAATATGAACAAGAGCACCAACATAAAAAATATTGCAACAATATGTTCCTTTGTAACGTGACAAGATGAACATCATCATGTAACGTTCATCGGATGACTCACAAAATGAATTTTTATTAAATACATGTTCTCATTTTGTTTGTCCCACACAAAAATTTCGTAAATGTTTTTGGCTTCGCACCAAGTTTACCTCTTTTCCAATTCATGAAATCATTCTAGTGACCAAATTATTATAAAACATTGTTACCCTGAAATCAAGAGGCACACTAAAAGACTAAACTAATAAGTTCACAAATATTAGATCAAAAGAGTTATAATATATTTGTTTGACAAAAAATTAGATAGTGGTGTTACAACATTTTTTATTTCAAGTTGTCCACACAAATTGGTTTTGAAAAATCTAATGTTTCCTTGTTAAATGTCTTCTTGGTGGGTGACATTGAAGAGGTCGAACGACATGCAAATGCGGTTATATCTACAAAGTGAACCAACGTTCCGTCATCTGGTAGGACAATTTTTAAAAAGCAGTCAAATAGGTTAATAACACAATAGATGTTACCAATTGAAGATATAACATTTACGTATACTTACGAAATCGGAGTACCTACTCGGTACGTAGTTGTAGGTGCGCCGTGTAGAAAGCAATATATGTAATACAAAACATTTATGTCCCATTAAGAGTAACCATTTTGCTTAGGGACCTCTACAAAATGGTAATGAAAGTTCTCCATCATTGTATTCAAAAAAATAACACTTGCATCGGGCCAACGAATCGGATGGAGCGAATAATGTCTCTGCTATCAACGGCGTTTTGTAACTCATACACATCCCTCATAAACCTTAAAATTGACATTGATAGAAATTACGTGGTTAATGCAATGACTAATTATTCTAGTTTATCTCTCAATAGTCGCTTGTTGCATTGTGCCAAATGAATTAGGCATTAACATTGTGCGACATATGGGTTCTTCAAAACCATAGCCACGATACTTTCGACTCCACACTAACGATAGCGCAAGAAATTGGAAATACTTCGTTATTTGCATCCAAATTTGATGCTGTCAAAATTTGCCCTTACTCTATTTATTTCGTATGCGTACCGTCAATGCACATGATTGCATGAAATCCATCACTAAAGCCATCGTGGCAAGCCTGCAAAATGAAATGTAGAGCACACAGTTGAACATGAAAGTATGTAGGTAACAAATAAAACTGACGTACCACTGGATATATGTAGATTCCTTTTCGAAACGACTACATCCAAATGACATGCAACAAAACTGTCATGCAGTGGAACATCATGTAACGCTTGGTCTATTTCAGTCCCATATACTGGCTATGTCCATGTAGTTACTATCATGCAAATTGTAATACACATGTCCCTTCACTATATCACTTGACCAATCCATTCCGTTAGTGTCGAAACTTGGCGCTTTTTGTTGGACTTGGAATCATATGCAACTCTATTAACACATGTATTCTACCACATAGCAAAACATATATCACATTGAACAAAATAAAACATACGAGCATCACTGCTACTTTGCACATACGATCCAGAGATGTCTTCAAAACTGGAAGTTATTTTCAAAGCAAAAAAGAAACCAAAATGTTCGCTACGCGGAATTCCAAAGAGAAAAATTACAAAAGGAAAATCAAGGGTTGAAAAATGTAGTTAAAAATTATTAGTCAATAGAAGCTGGTGATAGCAACCAGTGACATGACACTGAAATTGTGGATTATCCACCGAAGAATGTGTGCAGAGAAAATGAATAAACAACCAACCCCGGTCGCACTTCAAGATCAGTAATCCAAGTGAAAAGAATGGATGAAGAGTAAGAAAAGAGTAGCAGACAGTGAACTCAAATCATGGACCAGAAATAAGAATAAGCGGGACGACACATATCACATAATAGTGTCAATAGAAGATCATCAAAGCTATGGGTGCATGATAAGAAAAAAATTGCTTACGTTATTTAATCACATGGCTGTGAACGGATGATTGCGAGAAAAAACAAGCACATTTCACACAAATTATGTTAATATTACTTCATTGTGTCACTTCGTATTGCAATATTCTTGAATATCATGTTTCCATTTGAACTCCTATTAATTTTCCCAAAGATAAGAACACATCTAGCTTATCCCAACAAACTATTATGAATAATATAAAGATCAATGACACATTGTAGTTACTAATGCATCTTCCATAAGCAACTTAAAAATTAATTATCCAAAAAAATAGAATTCAAAGAACCACTAGAGGAAAAATAAATTTAGTTGCACTTATAGTGCCTACTCCAATTCAAAGTAGTGATACACATGGGATTTACAACATGGAAGAAACGAAAACACACCAAATTTACACTAAAAATCATACCAAAACAGAATGCAAAACAAAGAAAAAAGAAAAAGGAGAACAAGTCAAATTAACACTATAAATCATACCAAAACATAATGCAAAACAAGGGTAAACGGAAAAATGAAAACGTGAAGAAAATTTGAAGAAAAAAAAATCAACACTCAGAAAGGAATGAAAGCAATGAAACAAAATGAAGCCAAAACAAGATGGAGAACAAAAACATGACCACTAGAGAAGATATAAAATGGGAGATATTGGAGACTCCAAGTTAAATTACAAACGAGAAACTTACAATCAGAAATCCAGTAGAATTCTACCAAATCTAGAGACCAGCCAATAATGTAGGAGACTTATTCAAAACAAAGACATATTCTTTTATTTAAAAATCCCTCCCTTAAATTGAAACAGTCCAAGAAAGTATTCAATTTATTTTGAAGCCGAATGAGCACCCAACAATTCTCTTATCTTCTGGAAGCTTTCAGTGTTTAGAGGCTTCGTCATAATATCTGCTAATTGATATATGCTTTCACAATGAACAAGTTCGATTGTACCATCTTTGGTGAGATTTCTCAAGAAATGAACCCTCACATCTATATGTTTACTTCGTCGATGCATGACTGGATTCTTTGAGAGGTTAATTGTCGATCTGTTGTAGTATTTTATAGTGAGAAGATCAAACTACATGACTCCTAGTGAATTCAAGATCCTTTTTATCCAAATCCCTTGACATACACATCCCGCAGCTGCAACAAACTCTGCTTTTGTGCTAGAGAGTGTCATTATTGGTTGTTTTCTTGAAGACCATGAAACTGCACCAACACTAAGCAGAAAAACATGTCCCGATATGCTTTTTCTATCATCTAGATCACCAACATAAGCGGTATCAGTGTATGCAAGTAGCTCTGAAAAATTTTCTCTTCTATAAAGAATTCCATGATGTTGAGTTCCTTGCAAATAACGTAGTATACATATGACTATTTGTAAATGAATTTCCTTTGGATTGGCCTTGAACCTGCTAAAAAATGCAACAACGAATGCTAAATCTGGCCTCGTGGACATTAAATACTTCAAAATTCCCACAAGTTGTTTAAATTGTGTTGCATCTACCGATAGCCTCCCAATATTTATTCCTACGGAGATCCCTAGAACAATGGGAGTTCCTACTGATTTGGTTTCATGCATATCAAAACGTTGAAGAATTTTTTGTGCATACTTATTTTGATTTATGAAAATACCAATTTGTGTTTGTAGAACCTCAATACCAAGAAAATACTTCATTTTTCCTAAATATGTCATGTCGAATTTCCTAAACATGGATTTCTTGAAGGCCATTATCATCAATTCGTCATCTACCGTGAGAATAAGATCATCAACATATACACTTACTATCAATCGGTTTCCTTGGAGATTGATTTTGTTGAATAGAGTAAGTTCTCCGGAGAACCATTCGAACCCTTCAGATTCAAAGTGAGACTCAAGATGTGCGAACCAGGCTCTTGGAGCTTGCTTCAAATCGTACAAGACTTTGTGCAATTTGTATACGAAAAACTGTTTGTGTTCTTTGATTAATCTTTTGGGTTACTCAACATACATTGCTTCCCCAAGCTCTCCATGTAAGAAGGTGGATTTAACATCCAAATTCCAGATATTCCAGCCATAGTGGACAGCGATAGCTATAATTATTCGAATCGTATCCATTCTAGCAACTGGTACATACACCTCCGTATAATAAATTCCATGTTGTTGCGAGTATCCTTTGGCTACAAACCTTGCTTTGTATTTTTTGATATTTACACGTGCATCGTATTTGGTTTCGAATATCCACTTTAAACCAATTGCATTCATACCCTTAGGTAATTATGTGAGCGACCATGTGTGATTCCTTTCAATAACCTGAATTTCGTTATCCATTGCCAACTTCCAATGATCAGATTTCACTCTCTTCATATGTGAGTGGATCATCTCCTGAAGTTCTGACCATTAGTGCCTCATCATCATCAGTTCATATCTCATCCTTATTACACAATCTTTCATCCATCGTGGAACTTGCTTTTTTGTCCTCGAGTTGATGGAGTGTGCAAGGTTCCTATGATCATTTTGTTCAGAAGATTCTGGTGTATCTCCACAACCTCTAGGATCATCTTCTATATCACTATATTCCAATTCACCTTCTTGGTCATGTCCAAGTTCTCCAAAATACAAAATACATGAATTCTCAGTAGTTCTTCCATTCAGATATTCATCCCAGTTCACATCTATGTCTCATCGAACGTTATATACCGATTGATTAAAATTTTCTTTTCTTCAGGATTATACAATTAGTAGCCCTTAGATTCCTCAATGATGCCTAGAAGAACACACGTAATGCTTCGAGAGTCTAATTTAGTACGATGCGCTACTGTCACATGAACATGAGTCACACATCCAATTGTGCGAATATGAGCAATAGAAGGTTTCTGAACACTCCATGCTTCCTCTGGTGTACGATTAGGGACAGCTCTTGTTGGACTGCGGTTCAAAAGATAGGTGCTCCAATTTACTGCTTTAGGCCAAAAACACTTAGGCATGTTAGCATGAGAAATCATCGAAAGTACCATACTCATTATTGTTCTGTTTTTCTGCTCCGCTAAACCGTTTTGTTGGGGTATGTAGGCTATAGTGAGTTGTCGATATAGGCCATGTTCTTCACAAAACTTAAATTCTTCTGAGTTAAATTCCCCTCCTCTATATGTTCGAAGTCCTTTGATGGGTAGACCAGATTCTTTCTCAACCTTAACTTTAAAATGCTGAAATGATGTGTGCGCATTTGATTTATCTGCCAAAAAACATGTCTATGACTTTTGACTATCGTCATCAATGAAGCTTAGGAAGTATCTTTTCTTGCTGTTTGATATGGGAGAGATTGGCCCGCATATATCTGCATGTATAAGCTCCAATGGTCGTAATGCTCTCCATTTGCTTGTTTTTGGAATCACTACTCGATGTTGTTTTCCATGAAGAAAATAGGTACATATAGAATTTTCATCGGATAATTTGGGTAGTCTATTTGCTTTATTTACCATTTGCTTTATTTCTAATGTGAGTAGGCTACCATTGTTCAAATGACCATATCGGCAGTGCCAAAGTTTTGTGAGAGTCGTTGTAGCAATCTAACATCTTCGCTCATTATGTCCTGTATATGAAGAGGACAGCAATGTTGGGGTCAAGATGAACATTCTGTTTGGACTTATGGTGGTTTGCAGGATCAGACTTTTATCCAGGTGAAATATTTGACATGCCCCTACCTTAAATAAAATACTGAGACCTTTCTCTTATAGTTGTCAGAGGCTCAAAAGGTTGATATTAAGTTAAGGGATGTAGAATACATATGAGATGATGTATCGTGTGTTTTGAATTGTCAAAATTACATTTCCTTTGCCATATACTTGTATTTTCGTGTTGTTTCCCAATTTTACTGAATGTTGAAAATTCTCATCAAATGTATCGAAACATGAACATGTGATTTGAGCATCCTGAATCTAGAAACCAACCAATTACTATGGCTTCACCAATTTATTTATGTGCCATGAGTAATATGTCATCTCCTGTTCTGTAAAATTAGCCTCATTGTCTGGACATTCAGATCTAAAGTGACCCAACTTATGCCACTTATAGCACTCGATAGTTTCTTTGTTGATTCTGCCCCGTCCTCTCCCTAGGGCACGAAGTCCTTTTCGTCCACGACCTCTACCACACCATTGTTCAACGGCGAGGACTTGCTCGTCCCTGATAGGGCGTTTGAATTTCTGTTCATGGACTAGTAACAAGCTTTGCAATTCATCGATAATCAATTTGTCTATGTCCCTTGATTCCTTGATAGAACATACCATGTAGTTGAATTTCTCGGTCAATGAGTCCAATATCTTTTCTACCAAATTTATATCACGTACTTCCTCTCCGTTAGCACACATCTTGCTGGCCACAAACATGACCCGAGAGAAATATTCATTGATAGATTCATCTAATTTCATTTCCAACAATTCGTATTCCTTGCGTTAGTAAAAGCGCCTTCTTTACCCTCATATTTCCATAATATCTTTTCTTCAAGGAATCCCATATTCCTTTTGATGTATTATTGTTAAGAATTGAGTCAAGCACCATCCGATCAATTGCTTAGAAGAGATAATTTTTTCTTTCAAATCCTTCAATCTCATTTCATCGTATTGCTTTTGCTGTGCATCTATTGACGTACTCATCAAGCCATAATATCTGGGATCAATCAAGTCCCAGTATCCTTTCGATTGCAAAAAAATTTCCATTAGCATGCTCAAATGTTCATATTATCCATCAAACCAAGGAATAGATGGTTGAATGAAATCTGCATTTGAAGTTTTCTGAGCCATTCTCCTCCACCCCGCTGTCGACGCCAATTTTTGTAAAATATATGGTTTAAAATAAATGACTGGGTTTATTGATAATCATGTAACACTTTATAGGCATTAGAGTATGTGACTCCAACAGAATTCTAACAAATCTAGAGATCAACCTACATTGTAAGAGAGTTATTCAAAACATAGACATATTATTTTATTTAACTTGGGCGTCGGCCGGTCTTTCGACCAGATCCCCCTAAAAACCGTACGTGCTGGTCCCCCCACATGCGGCTCACGTCATTCGATGTGGCTCAGCCTGACATTCATTCGCAAATCTTGTAGTTCATTTAAGGATGCTCAATCTCAGAAGCTAATCCGTGTGTAGGCCTCTGCTGTTCGGATGCACCTAAACCTTTGCCACCCCCGCTTTGGAAACGCCTCCAAATGCACTGAGTTACGAAGCGCTTTCGGAAGTACCTAGAATCCATATTTTCATACCGGTATGGAACTTTGTGCCGATATGAGCAGTACGACTGACATACTGGCCGGTACCGAATTTTATTTTATTTTATTTTTCTAAAAAATAATATTTAATTAGTTTTTTAGGGTCGAACGTGAAAAAACTGAAAATCGATCCTAATACCCGGTACATGGTAGTACCAAAAAAAATACCTATCCAACCTGGTATTTGACGTACAAGGAGGTATACCGTCGATATGAAAACATTGACTAGAATGATTAGACTGATGTTATGTCTCCAAAGGCAATATAGAAAAATAAATGATATGATGTATTCTTTTAATACATAATGAATAATGTTTTTTTGAGTAATATGATGTTCTTTGGTTATAATAGATAAGACCCGTTAAAATGAGACAATAAAAAAAGCAAATGAAAATATCAATTTCACACAAGAAATTTTAAAATTTTCTTCTAATTTATGACAATTACATATTGATAAGAGAATATAGTGTGGATTTGAAAATCTGATTCTTCTAAAATTTATGTTTCAACGCTTCCGTTTCGAAGCGAATCCTAACAGCATAGGTACTCAACTCAACGAATTTTCTTTCTTGCATTTTTGGACAAATTTCTTATTTACTATTTTCTTTTAACTCAACTCGCTCCATTTTATGTAGCTCGCTTTTTTTCAAAAAATTAATACACTTCCCTTCTTCACTTCGTCCATCATTCTCGAATAGGGAAAAAAAAGCCTTCCATTTTCGTCAAATGACCCGGCCTCCCCAGGCTCATCTACCGTCCGGTCTCCCTTTCCTACCATTGGACAAGAAGTGACGCACATAATTGAGATGACAAAGCCACACACAAAAATGGAGAAGGAAATTAGGGTTTGAAGATGGTAAATATAATGGAAAGTTAACGCATGCATAAGGACTACAACTACCAAATTACTAAACTTCAGAGTCTGGTTTCGAAAAAACGTAAATTTCAGGGACTAGTTTTGACCTAATAAAATTTTGGGGACTAATAAGAACCATGAGGATTAAATTTGAGCAATTTTGAAAACTACGAGGTTGAATAGTAGACATAATGTGAACCGTGGGGACGATAAACGCTAAAAAAAGATTAGGGATGAAGTTTTCCGAAATCAAGAAACTATGGGGACAAAGGCACCATTTCCTCGATTTAAAAACAAACAATATAGAAGTGTAAGTACGAGAAAATTGCGTGTATGGTCTCCAAATTTTGGTGATATTGACAAATTTGGTCCCAAGCTTTTTATTTTGCATTTGTAGTCCCAATACTTTGATAGTTTTGGAAAAAGTAGTCCCGATGGTTTCCAAAATTCCTCATGTGTCAAAATTATTTCTCAAAATTTGAAGACCAATTTCGACACATACATTAAACTTTGATCCTTAAATACCATTCTCCCGTAAGTACACACACTAACCTTTATTTTTGCTTCCTATTGTAATATAGGAGGATCAAATCATTTAATCCTGCATGTTCCCCTATTTTTACTATTTGTGTGAATTTAAATAAAATAGATCCAATTTCGTTCACACCTTGTGGTAGAGCTTGTTTAACCAAGAATTCTAATAGAATTCTTCTCAAATTAGGAGCATTTTGTCCAAACATTTTCCATCACTCATCTAATCAAACAAAAAATTGAATGTATGATTTTATTTATCAAATATTTTTAAAAATGAGTGTAGAAATAAAACATACATAGTTGAATGTATTTGGAAGTTTCAATCGATAATGGTTGCCCAAAACTCTCCAATCGATCTCTAAATAACTTCATACATTTTCCATTATACATTTTATGTATAAATTAGTTATGTAAGTGGTTATTTTGTATGACCTTTAACTAATATATTTTAGAAGAAATGATGTATTTGGTCCCCAAAGTTTGGATAATATGGCTATTTTAGTCCCCAGAGTTTTGATCGGAAAATTTAGTCATAAAGTTTAGATAATTTGCAAATTTGGTTCCCAAATTTTGTTAATTTGACAAATTTAGTCAATAAAGTAATCTTTTGGCAAAACCAATCCCCAAACTTTTATGTTGGCAATACCGATCTCCAAAGTTTATACATACTAACAAATATAGTCCCCAAAGTTTCATAAATTGGGAAAAATATAACAGATCAACCTATCAGAAGCGTACTATCAAAAATCGATTCCTCTGGCAGGCTAGCAAAGTGGAATATCGAGTTAGGGCAGTATCAGATTGAATATATCTCGAGACGAGCTTTGAAGGCCCAAGTATTAGTGGACTTCATAGTGGAAATGACTCGATCAGAGGAATTGGGTAATGAGGAATACTGGGATGCATTTGTCGACGGATCAGTTTCTGCTGGGCGAGCCGGTATCAGCGTTTATTTTAAGGAAAAAAAGTCTGGTGAGGAACATGAATATGCAGTAAAACTGCGTTTCTCTGCAACCAACAACGTTGCCGAATACGAAGCCCTGATATTTGGTGTTAACTTAGCAGTCGAGATTGGAACAGTTCGCTTGCATGCTCACTCCGGTGCACAGTTAGTAGTGAACCAGTTCGCAAATACTTTTGTCACCAAAGGTGAGCATATGTGGATGTACTTAGACAAGTTGAAGGAAGTGGCGAAAGGCCTTAAGACATTCATTCTTACATATATCCCGAGAGAGGAAAACACCCATGCTGACAGTCTTGTGAAGCCAGCCACGATCTTGGAACTCTCAAATGAGTAAAAAATAACGACTATAATCCATTATCAGCCATCTATCAGTCTAGCAGAGAGACAGACCGCCGAAGTTGCAAGCTTGGAACTTTCGAACGATACGTGTTTTTTATTAGATGTAGTACAGATGAACCTTCTTGGAAATATGTGATTGTCAATTATTTGGTTAAGAGAGAATTACCCGCCGATGAAGGTGAGGCCCGCAGGACAATGCAAAGAGCCACAAACTTCGTGTATGTAGATGAGAAGTTATACAAGAAAAATTTTGGAGGACCCTATCTTCGATGCTTATCCCCAGTACAAGTAAAAGCCGTTATGGAAGAAGTTCAAGCCGGGGACTGTGTGACCACTCGGCAGGTCGATCTTTAGCAATGAAAGAGGGCCGGGTATTTTTGGCCAACAGTAATTAAAGATTGTGTGAATTTTGTCCGAGCTTGTTCCGCTTGCCAGTTCCACTCGAATGTGCACCACTTGCCGAGAGCGAACATGAAACCTCTGCCAACAACATGTCCTTTTGACACTTGGGGTATCGATATTTTAGGCCCTTTCCCGACCGCACCTAGCCAAAAGAAATTATGTATTGTGGCTGTGGAACATTTCTTTAAGTGTGTAGAAGTCGAAGCTGTGGCCCGAGTCCGGGAACATGAAGTTATAAGTTTCATTTGGAGATATATTATATGTCGATTTGGAATTCCCATAATTTTAGTATCAGATAACGGGACACAATTCTCTGGGAAACGAGTTAGCGAATGGTGCGGGTGTTATGGTATTCAACAACGGTTTGCATCCGTGGCACATCCAGAAACAAACGGGCTTACTGAAGTTATTAATCGTATCATTTTGCAGCAGCTAAAAACAAGGATAGATGAATCTAAAGCCTCATGGGTAGATGAGCTGCATAATGTAATGTGGGCGTATCGGACATCACCAAAGTCTACCACTGGATTTAGCCCGTTCTCTTTGGTATATGGCTCTGAGGCCGTTTCTCCAGTAGAGGTGACGATTTTATCCGAGAGGGTCATTGCTTACGATGGTGTATTGAATGAGGATATGCAAAAGTTGGATCTTCATTGTGTTGACGATCTCAGGGACAGAGCTGCCATACGAATGGAGGTTTGTAAAAGGTGGATGGCTAAAAAGCACGATAAAGACGTCCGCCCCATGTTGTTAAAAGTTGGGGACTTCATTCTAAAGAAAGTGGAAGTCTCGAGGCATCTTGGTAAGCTAGATCGAAAATGGGAAGGCCTGTATAGAGTGACGGCAGTGGTGAGAGAAGGAACGTATAAGATTGCGAATATGAGCGGAGAGGAGCTGCCACGGACTTGGCATATTTCCAATTTTCACAAGTATTATGTATAGACGTGACTCATCGATCTTTTTAAAATAAAATTTCCTCTCTTTTTTATGGTCATATTCTAATTTTTTGAGTGTCTTTTTTGACTACATGAATTCAATCGACTAGGGGACTGGTAGGATGGGAGTTGGTCCATTGCGTTTTAATATGATGGAGGATGGAATAGAATAATAGGTTAGATAAGAAATGCAATGTACCGCCTGTCTTGTAGTTGATCATTTTCAAACTCGTCATATTAGATACTGTGTCAAAATACTTTGAACATGATGAGTCTTCCTGTCCACGGCAAAATCGTCTGTACATACATATTGTTGGAATATGTCAAGGGTCCCGATTTATTATGAGATAGCCGGCTTAGTACCGAGCATGTTTCTGTGGCAAAACGGGGTGCAAGTTTATACCCGACTCCTCCATGACACGTCGGCGGGGGTCGCGCCCTCGTCGGAGGTGGGTCCATTTCCACAATGGCCCCGGGTGCAAGTATATACCGGCGGTGAGAGTGTGATGCCACGGTGCAATGCCGATGGGACAGTGTGATGTCGCGGTGCAAGTTTATACAATGATGACCGCGGTGCAATGCAAATGGGACTGTGTGATAACCACGGTGCAATGTCGATGGGACAGTGTGATACCGCGGTGCAAGTTTATACCGTGATGACCACGGTGCAATGCCGATGGGACAGTGTGATGCCGCGGTGCAAGTTTATACCATGATGACCACGATGCAATGCCGATGGGACAGTGTGATGCCGCGGTGCAAGTTTATACTGTGATGACCACGGTGCAATGCCGATGGGACAGTGTGATGCCGCGATGCAAGTTTATACCGTGATGACCACGGTTCAATGCCGATGGGATAGTGTGATGTCGAGGTGCAAGTTTATACAATGATGACCACGGTGCAATGTCGATGGGACAGTGTGATGTCGCGGTGCAAGTTTATACAATGATGACCACGGTGCAATGCCGATGGGACTGTGTGATAACCACGGTGCAATGCCGATGGGACAGTGTGATACCGCGGTGCAAGTCTATACCTTGATGACCATGGTGCCATGCCAATGGGACAGTGTGATGCCGCGGTGCAAGTATATACCGGCGGCGAGAGTGTGATGCCCCTTGGTGCAAGTATATACCGGTGTCAAAGATGTATTGATGACGGTAGAACAATCTCGAGTTCAAATAACTAGTCATTTAGAAGTCATATCCTCCAAAATCCGTTATTTTGAAGGGTCATATATTTTCGACTGTTATTGAAATGGCCTAGGGTCAAACTCATGCTCAAAATCCGTATGAAGGTAATAGGTTGTACTCATGCTCAATTTGGTCCCGAGTGATTTCTGCAAACTTTGCCAAACCCTAGAAGTGAATCTTGGGTCTGTGTATGATACAATGTCCATTGGAATGCCATGCAATTTGACAATGTTATCCACATATATTTGGCTATCCCATACTTCTTTTTGACAGGAAGAAAGTGTGTTGCTTTTGTTAGGCGATCAACCACTACCCAAATAGCGTCGTTTTTCCGTGGGCTCTTGGGTAGCCCTACAACAAAATCCATGCGGATACTGTTCCATTTCCTCTCAGGGATCTCAAGCGGTTGTAACTTGCCTCCTGGCAATGATGTTTAGCCTTGCCTTGTTGGGAAGTGTCACATTTTGATACGAAGTTTGCAATTTCGTTTTTCATTCCATTCCCCCACTTGTGCGTTTTCAGGTCTTGATACATCATAGTACTTCCTGGGTGAACTGAGAATGTCAAACTATGTGCCTCTGCCATTATTCTTTTCCTCAACTCTGGCTTATTCAGTACCCATATGCGCTCATTCATTATAATTAGTCTGTCGGCTCCTTGAATTATCCCTTTATTCTCTATACCTATTCCTTCCTTTGGTGTTACGGGTTTCTCTGTGTCCAATTTCTAGGCCTCGAGTACCTCTTGTAGTATTCCTGGCTTTGCAGTAAGGGTCTGTAGCATTTCCGTGGTCGACTCAACTACTTCATGCCATAGGTTATCCATTTCCTTTATCAGTGCATTCGCCAACACACATTGGGTTTTCATGTTCAACAGGTTTGCCACGTGGTTTTATTTCCTTGGGTGGTACTGAATATTCAAGTTGTAGTCTTTAATTTATTCCAGCCATCTTCGTTGTCTCATGTTGAATTCTTTTTTAGTGAATAAATACTTCAAACTCTTGTGGTCGGTGAATATTTCACATCTAACACTATTCAAATAGTGCCTCCATATCTTGAGCACGAAAACCATCGCTGCCAACTCTAGATCATGGGTCGGGTAATTTACCTTGTGTATTTTTAATTGACGGGATGTGTACGCTATGACTTTTTCATCCTGCATTAGTACGCATCCTAGTCCTTCTTTGAAACGTCGGTGTATACTGTAAAATCATATTCTGGAGTGGGTAGTACCAGGATCGGTGCTGACGTCAACTTCTTCTTGAGGTATTCACTCCTTCACTCGAACTTGATGTTACCCCGACCTCAAATCCAACTTCGAAAACACTTTTGCACCTTGTAACGGATCAAATAGGTCATCGATTCTCGGTAGTGGGTATCGGTTCTTTATTGTGACCTTGTTCAGTTCTCGGTAGTCGTAGCATAGTCATAACTCACCGTCATTCTTCTTAACGAATAACACCGGCGCCCTCCACGGGGAATTGCTTGGCCTGAGAAAACCTTTCTCCAATAGTGATTCGATCTGCATCTTATGTTCCTACATTTGTCGCGGCGCCATCCTGTATGGTGCCTTCGAGATTGGTTGGGTGCAAGGGAGTAGTTCTATCTCCATTTCGACATCTCTAATCGGCGGTTGACCTGGTAATTCTTCGGTGAACACATCACCATATTCGAAAATGATTGGGTTGGGGTTGCTGTTGAGGAGTTCATCGGGAAGAGTTGAGTTCTACTGTAATCACTAATTTGTATCGTGAGTTATGCAAAGAGACGTTGGTTGGGATAACAGTAGATGGCACATTTCGGGTTATTCAATTACGTAGTTTTAAATTGTGGCTATTGTCGTTATGTGTATAACACTAATCAAAGTGAATGATTTCCTACTTTTAGATTTGAGCATGGGCTCGAATACTATCGATCGCCCCTTTTCCAAAAGGGGTGATTCACCGATGTCGTTTATGACTACATATGTATTTTCTCACATTTTCCTTTCTTTCTTCCCTTTTATTTCCTTCATTTAATTGTACTTTGGTCGAGTGTAACATGCTCTGTAGATGTCTCGCTCAAGCTAACCGTTAGTTGTTGGTTGACTCAACGAACCGTATGCTTCCCTTCCCCGAATGAGTACCCATACACTACCATTTTTCTCACTCGGGTCCGTTCTGTCCATTCGGTACGTACCCTTTCTTTCTTGGAACATTACATTAGCTTCATCAGGCACGATGCTGGGCTCGGTTGAACGGTCCATCCTTCCTCTCCCAAAGGTTCCACGATTTGAGGATAACCGTTTACTTTTCACTATTTTGGGTTCGCCGTTTCCACCCAAGCCCGAGTGTTCATTCCCTTTTTCCAATGTTCCTTAATTTATAATTTCTGTCCTTATTCTCTCTTCATCATGCAATCATATCTTAATATTCTTCTATTAGATTAATTAACATTACCTTCGTCTCCCTACTATGCAACCCCTAACTTCCAGTGGTTTCCTTTCTATGCCGTTTTAACATAACTTATCGAGTTCCATTTTCTTAGTCCTCGTTCTTTATTCTTTAGTGTTGCATGTGCTCTTTATCGGATTACCTACTCTTCATTGATATTTCGCCTAGCGCCATTCTATTTAGTTGTCTTGTCAATGTAAATTAGTATTTCTCACCCCCCTCATTTACCCATTTTCTTTCTTTACCGATTGTTTCCTCTTCTTCAATATTCTGTTAATCCCCTTTCATATAGTTATCTTGTCCATACTAAACCATAATTCCCCGCTAATGGCATACCAATTTAGACTGATTGCCTTTTACTCGTTGACTCTACCCTCAGTCTCATTTGCCCCTTGTCTATAAATCATGGCAACTTCAGCTTCAATAGGGGAAAAAAATCGCAAGAGATGTCCCTCGAAACTTTTCTTTAACAATCGCCCATTGTTTAGCACATATCTTTTGGCCCGAAATTCAATTTTTCAAGTTTCCGAAGAATTTTCAGGGAGATGACAATTTGTCAAATATTTGATGAATGGGTCCATCCACGTAGGTTCCCCTGGAGTATCAATAACATCAATGTTTAAGCCCTGAAGTTCATGGCATAAAGCGCCGACTTCCACAATAGACTGTTTGGTCACCGGGATCTTTACCGAATGATGATCCTGAATATGAACTAATATTGTACCAGGCCCTATGTTCGGTATGCTCGCAGCCAATCTAGCTAATGCATCTGCAACATTATTATGTTCTCGAGGTATATGATCAAGCGAGAACTCATTGAATTTCTTGGATATCTCTAGGACATTGGCATTATACAACGTCATCATGGACTCATGTATTTCGAATCTTCCCGCAAACTGTTCCACAACTAACTTGGAATCTGAGAACATTCACACTTTTGCAACTCCCATTTCTCGGGCCAAATTCATTCCAGAAAATAAGGGTTCATACTCGATCATGTGATTTGTTCGTGAAAATAAGAACTTAACTGAAAAATTAATAAGATCTCCTTGTGAAGTAGTAAAGGTTATGCCCACTTTCTTTCCTCTAAAGGTTGATCCATCGACATATATTATCCATCGGTCATCCTCCTGGTTCAAGCATACCGCCAATCGGGTCATTTCAACCACGAAGTTGGCCAAAACCTGAGCCTTGATCGCCCTACGGGGCACAAATTCCATATACATGTCACTGATTTTGATAGCCCATTTAGATAATCTTCCATACAAATTTGCTTGATTCGGAACTGCTCTCAAGGGCTGATCAGTATGTACATAGACTTTTCAAAATAATGCTTCAGCTTATATATTGCTTTCTTAAATGGCAGCATGAATTTCTCCAAGTTGGTGTATCGATTCTATGCAGATACGAACGAATGGCTCACATAACAAACATGCCTGTGAATATCATCTTTTATGGTAACCAGAGCGGCGCTCAATGCGGCTTCAAATACAGCCAAGTATAATCCCAAAGGTTCATCGCTGCTTGGACTCACCATAACTGGGGAGTGCTAAAATATGTTTTCAGTTCCGAGAATGTCCGATCACATTCATCGGTCCATTCCAACTGACTTTCCTTCTTGAGTACTTTGAAGAAGGGCAAGGCCCGATGAGTACACTTATAAATAAATCTGCTCAACGAGGCTAATCATAAGGCAAGATCGTTAGCTTTTGAAATTCCCTTTTGCTTCTCGGAGGTTGCATGTCAATAATGGTCTGAACATTCTCGAGATTGACTTCTATGCTTTTTTCAGAAACATAATATCCTAAAAATTTTCCACTTCGGATCCCGAAGCAGCACTTATTCGGATTCAGTTTGAGCTTATATTTACGGCATACTTCAAAACAGGGAGAAAAATACGAAATATAATCTTTGTCATTCATGGATTTGACAATCATGTCATAAACAAATACTTGCATCATATGTTTGTATTACGGCATACACATCCATTGTACTCATCATTGTGCTTCTAGCAACGACATCCACCAGTCGATCAATATGAGGCAACGAGAAGGGGTCGAATTCACAGATATTATTGACATCGGTAAAATCAATGCACATTTTCCACTTCCCACCAGCTTTGGATACAACCACATGATTTGCCACCTATTCAGTGTAGTGAACCTCTCTGATGAAACCGGCTTGCAGCATTTTGTTCACCTCCGTTCGGATTACTCCCAACTTTTTAGTAGAATAGAATCTCCTCTTTTGCCGAACAGCTTAGCTTCGGAAGTGGTGTTGATCCGATGCTCACTCACATATAGGTCAATACCTAGAACGTCGTCCGGAGTCCAAGCGAATATATTCACATGGCTTCTTAGCAAGTTGATGAGTTGTTTCTCAAAAGATGGGGCCAGATTTGCCACGATGCGAGTAGTCTTGGTTGAGTTTTCCTCAACCACATTGATCAGTTTGAACCTGATGGGTTCCATTGCTTGTTGCGAATGGGGTGGTCCTTCCAACAGATTCACCCAAGCTTTCTTCATTGGTGCAGAGTACGGCACGAGCTCATGTAGCATTCTCTTGCTATAGTTTGATCCCACTTTATAGATACAACTCCTTTTGCAGATGGAAATTTCAACATCATATGATAAGTTGAAGATATCACCTCGAACTTGCTGAGTCCGGTCCTTCCGATAATGGCGTTGTAAGTCAAATCAACTTCAACAACAATGAACTCAAGGATCTCAGTCTGATCCTTAAGTTGATCTCCCAAAGTAACTTGAAACAAGATCTTTCCGCACGGAACAATACTCCTCTGATCAAAGGCCCATAGGGTAATGTTGGCGATAGTGATATCGAGGCCCGATGCCCAAAGCGTTTCACCCACTTCACGTCTTATCAAATTGCAAGAAACCCTGGTATCCAGTAAGATCCCGTGGACCCTATTGCCAGAAATAATTCCAGTCATAAAAAAAAATCATCATATGAATCAATAATTCCTTCCCGATCAATAGCGGTGAAGTTAATAGTGCTCTCGTAAGGGGAGGACCGCTTAGCAGCCGCTTCATACTTAACCAACGCAACATATTCGTTATCCTCTTCGGATTTCCCGCGGGCTGCTCTCTTTCGATCATTGACCGATTCATTGATCCTTATTCCGCCAGAGATAACATAAATTTCTCCGGCTACCTCCCGTTCTTGGGGTGCAGCCTCATTCTGCTAAGGCTCGGTGTCCATTTCCCTAAGCGGGGCTCTACCTTCCGAATCACCGCCTCTAAATCCTATAAGGAAAATGTAGGGGGGGAAGGTTATTAGATGGAGCTTCGTTGTGATTGCTCGCGATATTTTCAGTTGCCATGGTTCTACTTGTGCTTGTCAATTAGAGACCTCAAATGGGAATCTAGAAATTGTCCCCACGGACGGCACCAAACTGTTTTAGTATAAAAGATCGAGTATTAACAGTCAACAGGTCCGAGATTATCGAAATTTGTTTTGTGATTTTTAAAAGAAGGGGAACGATAGTAAAATGCAAATAGAAACTGAAACATGCTATTTAATGTGGAAAACTCCTAGTGACTTCAATACTATTCGTTGCAAAAACCAATCTTTCCAATGTTGTTACTTCCGGCAACAACTTTTAAGGAGAATCGCATTTTAGTCCTAATTTAAAAGATGAAATTGACAAATTAAAATTTGAATAAACAAATAATGTGAAAGATTCTCCAGATATTCACATTATCCTAATAATGTGAATAAACCTGGCTCTTCTTTCACGGTTTTAAATATTATTTTTGTTGAACAATTCGAGTTGAACACAAACCACAATCAAGATAAATCAGTGAAATATTCCAATTATTTATTTTAATATGTACATATAAAATTACAAATAGAATATACTGTTTCAAATGTTATATATGATATATAACCATTGAATAAATTAGGATAAATAATTGAACTTATACATTTTTTATTGATTAATAATTTATTGATTATTTAATTACATACATTTAGTTAGATAAATATTAAATGTGTGCTATATATAAAAAATAAAGATACTGTATCTCATAGAATTTAAATATAAAAAATAGAAAAGGATTAATATGTTATCATATAGTAGAATACATTTTAAAATTGTACCATAGATAAATAAATTTTATTATTAATGAAATCACTTTTTTTGCCCAAATAATGGTAGGGGTAGGAATAACAAAAAAACTCCACTCGGTTGATATCCTACTCGAACTATGAGAGTTGGATTTTATGTGGGTATGAAAAGGATAATAGTTTAAAAATTATAAACTCACAGTGGGGTAAGATTGATGTGAATTTCTACTCAA
Source organism: Utricularia reniformis (assembly GCA_009725065.1). Taxonomy (NCBI): domain Eukaryota; kingdom Viridiplantae; phylum Streptophyta; class Magnoliopsida; order Lamiales; family Lentibulariaceae; genus Utricularia; species Utricularia reniformis. The sequence goes on from RWGZ01001562.1 coordinate 63,515, forward strand.
ACTCATACATATCCTACCCGCTAAACTTAATGTAATATATAAAGTTTTTTTTATTTATAATATTTTTTAAATATCTTATTTGTTATATTTGTATTCACTATATGTAATTAGGTTAAATTTATAAATTATCATACTAAGAATTTATCTTATCAAATTATCAGGGTTTTGGGGCTCGATATTCCGATCTGATATAAGCTCAAACTATACTAGGTTGGGTCATGTGACAAGAAACGAACATATATGATCCAATATCCGAAATTTGGTAGTAACTTGGCCCATTTAAGATAACAAGGCCCGAAGACCCACATAATGAGCATGACCAAATGATCACTGATTGGATCGGTTACCAAGAGCTTGGGACCGACCCTCCAGATCGATCTAAAACGATTACCAGGGGGAGTTGTCATGCATTTTGTTATGGTATTAACGATGTTGTAAGAGACTGTTACAAAGTATTTTCCACACACGATTTCCCTCTATAAATACGAGATGAAGTAGCTAGCCAGGTAGGACATTTTTTCGAGCATACAAGTATATGTTCGCTGCATTTCTATTCTCTTATGTAAGACCCCTCGGGGTGCGAGAGGCACCTTAGGCAAATCCCAAAATCGGATATAGACGAGGAAAGATCGTATGTTAAGTATAATGATTCGTCTTCCATTGCACGAGACTTTTTCACTAGCAAAGTGGCAAGGATCCAATAGGAACCGGAAAGTTAAGCGTGCTTATCCTGGAGTAATTCAGGGATGGGTGACCCATTGGGAAGTTTAGAACTAGGAAAAAGTAAACTTGTGAGGATTAGGTGAGTATCATTATGGTCAGTCTAGTCCAAAGTGGACAATATCGTGCAAGCGGGATACGGTCGTTACAACTTATGCAATGTTGTTTTTTAATCATCTTCGAACCTTGCTGTTTCATTTGGAAACTCACTCATTAATCATCTACTAAGAGTATTTTAGGCTCTTAGCGTTGTGGTTTTTTCTTCTATTATATGAGTTTTCCATGTTAAATCGTCTGTTTTAGCTTATATTTGTATTTTACCATCGTTCCCCTTCTTTTATAAACAATGTTTTCATACCGATCCAAAATTTCGTACCGATCCGGTATGACCGGTATACCGCCCAGTATAAAAAAAATTTATTTTTATCAGGGTCGACACGGGAAAACCCGATTTCCGACTCGGTACCGGACGGTACCTATCAAAATATCGGTGCTGCCCGGTATTTTGCATACCGGCCGGTATAAAAACATGTTTTAAAAATCACAAAAAGACTTCGATAATTTGGAACGTATTCACTGTTAATACAGGGTCTTTTAGACCGGGTCGGTGGGGACAATTTCTAGATTCCCATTTGAGGTTAAGGAAACTTAGCTCCCGTCGGGTACATGTGTGTCACGTCCCGAAGGTGTGACCTATTGGAACAAGAACATATTGAGAAGGGAATTGGGGGGGCAGAATCAGAATAGATNATTGGGATTACAAAAGATTTAGTCTAACGGCTAGTTTATCCAGTCTAACGGTTAGAATTCAAAAGTGGTTCTTGCATCATAACATTGAACAATCTTCCTTGTTTGATCCATCAGTTCCTTTCTTGGGGTTGTTGTTCTATGTCGTCTTCATTAATTGGGCATGATCTCATTACTTGTTCTATTGGACCTTCTTCATCATTTGGGCCAAGCCTGCTTGCTAAATTAATTGGGTCCAGTTCCTTTGCTTGATTCATTGATCTGTCTTCGTCCCTATTTCTTCATTTGCCCCTGCATTATCAACACTCAAAGAAAGGGTATTAGTTCTGTTCGTGACATTACCAGCCTGTGAAGGTGATCCTTGTCCCCAAGGATCAAATTGAGGAAAAACTCATTTTATCCACGGTAAATCCTCCCATGTGGCATGGTTTGGTGGTGATCCTTCCCAATGAATAAGAAGTTGAGTAGAGGGATGGTTGTTGCGAAGGACCAAACGTCGATCTAGTACTTGTAGAGGACATATTTTAATGGTGCCTTGGGATGAGATATTTGGTAGCTCTTGTAGTGGAAAATACTTGTCCCAATCCTTTTCTTCAAGAGAGAAACATGGAAAATTGGATGGATCTTGGCCGATGTTGGAAGATCGATCCGGTACGCTACTTTTCCAATTTTTTCTAGAATAGCAAATGGCCCATAGTATCTAGTTGCCAACTTGATATTTCTTCGGACAGAAAGAGATGTTTTTATGTATGGTTGAAGTTTTAAATAGACAAGGTCCCCAACTTCAAATTCTCTTTCACTACGTTTTTTATCTGCGTAATGACGCATACGTTGTTGAGCATGCTTCAGAGTGTTTTGCAGAGAGGCAATAGTGGTGGTTCTTTCTTGGGTAAATAATGTTGATGTAGATGGAGGTATCCCTTTCTACACTAATTGTGGAAGAAGTACCGGTGGATATCCATACAGGGCTTCGAAGGGGGACATCTTAATACTTGTGTGGAATGAAGTGTTGTACCAAAACTCTGCCAATGGTAACCATTTACTCCAATGTGTAGGGTGATCATGACACATGCCTCTTAGGTACGTTTCTAAGCATTGATTAACTCTCTCGGTTTGTCCATCAGTTTGTGGATGATATGCAGTGGATAGGCGTAAGTGAATTCCTATTTATTTGCATAATTCTGTCCATAAATTACTTGTGAATATGCTATCGCGATCAGAGATAATGGAAGTAGGTAATCCATGAAGTTTATAGATTGTGTCCAAGAATGCCGTGGCCACTGTTTCTGCAGAATATGGGTGAGCTAGGGCAACAAAGTGTGCATATTTAGTGAGTCTATCCACAATGACCAATATTGTATTTTTTGATGCAGATATCGGGAGCCCTTCTTTGAAGTCCATACTCATGCTTTCCCATTGTCGACTAGGAATATCCAACGGTTGAAGCAGCCCGGGTGAAGCACTTCGATCAAAGTGAATTTTGCTACAGGTATTACATGAAGCAACCCAATTTTCGATATCTTTTTTCATCTTCGGCCAATAAAATAGACTCTTAATGCAATGATAAGTGGTTGTAATTCCACTATGACCTCCAACCGGGGATGCATGGAGACTTAGAAAAATAGTTCCTCTTAAGTCTTGATCATCTCCTATTACACTTCTGTTTTTGAAAGTTAGTATTCCTTGTGATAATGAGTAATCTGGAAAACCACTTGAATTAATTATCTTGCTTTTGTAGATAGGACCAAAGTGAGGGTCTTGGGAATAACTGTTTTGAATATCTTGGATCCATTCTGGTTGTAATGTGGTGATGGCAAATAAATCAGCAGCTCTAGATAAAGAGTCAACCGCTGCATTGTGTTTTCCAGCTCTGTAGTGGATATCGAAGTTAAGTCCAATTAGCTTGGCCATCCATTTTTGTTGGAAAAGAGATCCCAGTTTCTGTTCAGTTAGAAATTTGAGGCTTTGATGATCAGTTTGTATCGTGAAGTGGCTTCCGGTAAGATAATGTTTCCATTTTTGCACTGCTTGAACTATTGCTATGAGTTCTTTCTCGTAAACTGATAATCCTTTTAACTTTTCTCCCATTGCTTTAGAGAAGAAGGCAATTGGGTGTCCCTTTTGTGATAAAACAGCTCCAATCCCTACATCGCATGCATCAGTTTCCAAGGTGAATTTAGCATTAAAATCAGGCAGAGCTAATACGGGTGTGGAGGAAAGAGCTTACTTAAGAGACTGAAAAGCTACTGTAGTTTCAGTAGTCCACTTGAATGCATCTTTTTTGAGTAATTGAGTGAGAGGCTTGCTAAGAAGTCCATAATGGCGAATGAATCGTCTGTAATAACCGATAAGTCCAAGAAAACCACGTAATTCCTTGATATTTTTAGGGATAGGCCAAGACATCATAACTTCCACCTTTGTGGAATCTGTAGCTACTCCTTGTGAAGAAATTATGTGTCCTAAATATTCAATTCTCTCTTTCCCAAATGAACATTTAGATAACTTGGCAAACAAACTGTTAGTATTCATGATGCATAAAGTTTGTTCTAAATGTGACAAATGTTCTTCCCAAGTTTTGCTATAAACTAGGATGTCGTCAAAAAAGACTAAAACAAACTTACGAATAACGTGACCAAAAATATCATTCATAAGAGATTAAAAAGTTGAGGGTGCGTTAGATAATCCAAATGGCATGACCAAAAATTCGTATTGACCTAGGTGAGTAGAAAAACTAGTTTTAAATATAGTTGGTTCATGCATACAAATTTGAAAATATCCGGATCGTAAATCTAATTTAGAAAAATAACGTGCACCATTAAGTTCATCAAGCAAATCATCTATAATATGAATAGGAAAGTGATGCTTAACTGAAAGTGTATTAAGGTACCTAAAATCTATACACATTCTCCACCCTCCATCTTTTTTTGGAACAAGGAGAACTGGGGCAGAGAAAGGGCTCTTGCTTGGTCGTATAAATCCAACTGCTAATAATTCTTTAATTATCTTTTCCAATTTGTCTTTCAACTTGTAGGGTATTCAATAAGGAAATGACTTTCTTGGCTTAGCATCTGGTTTCAACGGAATACAATGATCAATGTTTCTCTGTGGGGGTAGACTAATAGGTTCTGAGAATACTTTATCGTATGCAGTAATGAGTCTTTTAAGTTCAGGGGCTTCATTTTCCTTTTGTTGTGAGGATGCCTCTAAGAGATACAATTGTGCCACCCAACATGTTGATGTTTTCTGTAGACATTTGTCCATTTGGTGGGCACTAATAAGAGATACTTCCGAAACTCCTTCAAGACAACTTAATTTTACAGGTTTTCCTTCCTTGTTAATGGTGATGCTCATATCATAATAATCATGAAGAATACGATTGTGAAGTTTAAGCCAATTTCCTCCAAGTATTATGTCATATGCTCCTTTGAGATCGAATGTTCTGAAAACAAAACAAAATTTGTGTTTAGCTATTGTCCAATTGAAGTTTTTGCATACCTGGTTATTGATCTCTTTTCTTCCTCCTGGAGTGGCTACCAATTGCGGCACAGTGTTCTCACATATCAATCCTAGAGCATTGGCAAATGTGTCATCTATGAAACTGCTAGTACTCCCATTGTCAATAAGTATGTGTATATCTTTGTTCTTGTAATGTCCTAATAGCCTGAAATAGTTCTATGTTGTTTCTCCTGAGATGGCGTTAAAGGAAATCGTATTAATATTAGGATGTGATTCTTCAAATATGAGTTGCTCCTTAGTTGGGGATTGAGGGCTATCTTCTAACTCTTCTTCCTCGGCCGCATTTAGATATAATTGTCTGGTTGAGCAACGATGCTCTTTATTGTAGGGAAGCCCGCATTTGATGCATTATTTCTTCTCAAAGCGTTCTCGGGCCAGTTCGTCGGGAATATGATGTCTAGGTGGTCGCTTATTCATAGGCAAAGAGGTTATGGCAGGCGGTGGTGTCGTTCCATTTGTGTGTTTGTTCGGGGAACGTTGTATGACTTTCTTGATTTCTAGGATTTCTTCTTCCTTTGCTCGAACAAATTGGATTACCGCTTCTTCTGTCTGTAGATTAGCGACTTTAGTTGCAGCCCTGAGTTCTGGTCGTAGTCCACAAATAAGTACTGATAAAAAGTTTTGGCTGGAGAATTGGGGATGTAGATGAGCAACTAATGCGCTTTCAGCTTCATATTTGTTCAAATATTCTTGAAGTGATCCTTCTTGTCGGAGATGCATGAAGTTTCCTAGAACTTCCATTGGATTTGTCATGTCAAAACGTTGTAATAAGGCTGTAACGAATTCTTCCCAGGTTCCATTGTTATTCTTTGAACGATAGGCTTGGAACCACAAATCTGCCTGACCGACAAAAGTTAGTGTTGCATAATTTATCCATTCTTGTCTCGGAATTTGACACTTCAGATGGAAATATTGAGTAATTCTTCGAAGCCATCCTCTAGTATCTGTCGCGTCAAATATAGGAATGTCTAGTTTAGGTCCTATGTAATGAGGATTATGCGCTGCGGAATTGTTGGTTGGGACCCTTGCTGCTGCGTGTAACTGTTTTTCAGGTGTTTTGGTCCATGTTTCTTCCTGTCGTTCCGGTGATGACTGTAAAATACCAGTAGTTGTGTTTTGTGATGTTTGAGTGGTATCCATCCTTTGAAGCTTCTGCATAAGGAGTTGTAGTTGGGCTTGGATACTCATATTGTTATCACAAATAGTTTGATCCAGTTGATCGTGAGATGTTTTCAGTTTACTGACTCAGTATTTCTAAGCTATTTTGAGAATTAAGAAGATCCAGCTGAGAAGTAGATAGTTGGTTTAATTGGTTCTGCATAGCTTTGGGTGATAGCTCGGGGTTGATAGCGAATGCATCCATTGGTTCTTCGTTGGGTCTTAGGTCCAGGTTTTCGGGGTGAAACAACTTGTTTTTGTTACGCCCTTTCTTTGGACCCAGTTTTACGGCTCCGATACCAATTTGTCACGTCCCGAAGGTGTGACCTATTGGAACAAGAACATATTGAGAAGGGAATTGGGGGGGCAGAATCAGAATAGATGAAAATAAAATGATAATTCATTGATGATCCATTTCTACTGAAAACATCCCTTAAATATTGGATTACAAAAGATTAAGTCTAACGGTTAGTTTATCCAATCTAACGGTTAGAATTCAAAAGTGGTTCTTGTATCAGAACATTAAACAATCTTCTTTGTTTGATCCATCAATTCCTTTCTTGGGTTGATGTTCTATGTCGTCTTCATTAATTGGACATGATTTCATTACTTGTTCTATTGGACCTTCTTCATCATTTGGGCCTTCTTCATCATTTGGGCCAAGCCTGCTTGCTAAATTAGTTGGGTCCAGTTCCTTTGCTTGATTCATTGATCCGTCTTCGTTCCTGATTTCTTCATTTGCCCCTGCATTATCAACACTCAAAGAAAGGGTATTAGTTCTGTTCGTGACAAGGTGTTGGTAGTGGTCAAATTCTCCGTAACTGCGAGATGCAGTTGAAGCTTGTTACGATCTGAAGAGATTGATGCGGGATTGTGAATTCATTCGGTAATTGGCTCGAAGTAGGAGCTGAAGGGATGTCGGACCTTGATAGACAAATTGAGCAGCTGAAGAGATGCGAAGCGCTCAAGGAATCAGAGGTCAAGGGTTTATGTCTTAAGGCAATGGAAATCATGGTTGAGGAGAGTAATGTTCAGCGAGTTGATTCTCCAGTTACTGTGAGTACTTGGAGAATAATACGAATTTTCTCTTTTTTCACACTCAGCTGTTATTTCATATACTGTATTCATTCGTGGAAATTGAAGTTTTTATGTTTGGCGAAAATTTGAAGGAACTCCTGTAGTTTGTTGTATGAATACTTGTTTATTTTATTTTTAAGACTGTATATATAGCACTTGGAGTTGCCAACTAAAGGAAAGCTGTAAAAAATTCATGAAAGAAAGCCATTTATTTATTTGCAATTTGATGCAGATTTGCGGAGATATACATGGGCAGTTCTATGACATGAAAGAACTTTTTAGGGTAGGGGGCAACTGTCCACAAACAAATTATCTGTTTCTTGGAGATTTTGTTGACCGAGGATTTTACTCAGTAGAGACATTTCTGCTTCTTCTTGCTCTCAAGGTTTAGATTTCTTCTGAAATTCAGTAGTAATTTTGTATCGTTATTTTCAACATTTTCAGAATAAATGCCAAATTATGAGCATATTTTTTCATTTATATGGTCAATGACATCTAATTTGATGATTTGCAGGTCAGATATCCTGATAGAATAACTCTCATTAGGGGGAACCATGAGAGCCGGCAAATAACGCAGGTTCATTATTTTTAAAAAAATGTTTTTTTCCAATTTTTGAGGTTGAATTATTGCTAAAAATCATCATTGTTCTTTCTAGGTATATGGTTTCTATGATGAGTGCCTTCGAAAATACGGCTCTATGAATGTTTGGAGATATTGTACTGAAGTTTTTGATTACATGAGGTGATTTCTGGAGTGATATTTTGAGCAAAAGCTTCACCTTTTTTTTTATTGCGCTAGAATTCTTGAGGCAAGATATTTGGATGTGGTTGATACTTTAGTTTCACCAGATCTTTATGTAGCTTAATAAAATACAACCACTTTTCTTTGATTTATGCTCCAATTTTTGGATTCCTCTCCTGCAGTTTATCAGCTCTCATTGACAATAAGATCTTTTGTGTTCATGGTGGTTTGTCCCCTGTAATTGACACATTGGACCAGGTCTTAATACTATTTTTTGAGGGTTCTTCTGTATACACATATCTCATTTTGGTTGTTTACTCTTCACTGGATTCCAGATCCGAATAATCGACAGAAAGCAAGAAGTTCCACATGAGGGTGCTATGTGTGATCTCCTCTGGTCAGATCCGGAAGACATTGATGGTTGGGGTCTGAGTCCACGTGGTGCAGGGTTCCTTTTTGGAGACAGCGTTGTGTCTACATTTAATCACTCGAATAATATTGATTACATATGTCGTGCTCATCAGTTGGTAATGGAAGGCTATAAATGGATGTTTAATCAAAAGATAGTTACAGTCTGGTCAGCTCCAAATTACTGCTATAGGCAAGAAGAAGGCATTTTTCTCTTTTAAACTTAAGCCTTCAATCTCTTATTGACTTTTTGCATTACTCCAGATGTGGAAATGTGGCTGCCATCCTCGAACTCAATGAAAACTTGGAGAAGCAATTCCGTGTATTCGAAGCTGCTCCACAGGTGATGCTTTTATGTTTTCTTTCATTTTCATATCCGTATGCGGTTAAGCATTGACACAAACCTTTTTCGATACGCCATGTAGGCATCTCGAATTCTCTGTGAGATAATGTAATGTATTTGTTTCACACACAGGAAGCAAGAGGACCACCATCCAAAAAGCCACCTCCAGATTACTTCTTATAGAAATGCAATCAACATGATACAAGGGAGCTGGTGCATGATGGGTGAGTGTGTTAGTGATAGATACAAACAGCAGATTGTAGCTTCCGCCTCGACGGCTGATAAGTTCAGGATTCAAATCACTATTCGGGGTGTTTGAAACATGAACGGCTCTGTTTCAACCAACATATGGGTATATGGTGTTTTCATTTTGAAGTTTGAGATGGTGCTTTGTAGTTTGCCTGAATTCGAGAAACCGAGCAATCAACATTTGTTTGTTGCCTTTGGTAATCAATGGTTTTCAAGGAAGGGTTAATCGTTCGTTAGGGGTCGAATTGTTTGATTACTTGCCTGTACCTTGTACCTTGTACCTTGTACCTTGTACCTTGTACCTTGTACCTTGTTATGTGTTCTTTTTCGTGAAACAATGAATGAATCTGATCTTGTTAGAAAATATTTTAGGATATATATGATCAGTCAAGTTTATTATTCTTTTAATTAGCTTCCTATTTAAGTTGAGTTGATTAGAGATGATAGAATTACGAAATTTGACTTACATTGTCTGTGTATGATCTTGGGAGAACAAAGCTTTACAATAGAGTAAATGAAGTTCAAATAATACAGTAGAATACTCAAGTATCAAAATAAATGATCAGTCGAATGTCCGGACAAATGATCGAGATGAAATTTCCAATGTCGGGGAAAGAGCAATTTTTCACGATGAATTGTGCAAATTCATCACAAGT
>RWGZ01001563.1:0-46457 GCA_009725065.1 Utricularia reniformis
CTATATGATCCCAACTGACAGAAAATACATATAAGCAGAAACGTTGTCTTTGAAGAAGACAAATTCTGGAATTGGAATCAACAACAAGATGAAATTGTTCAAGTCAATTTAGAGTGGGATGATTTTGAGGAATCTGAATTTAAATCATGTGACACTACAAATCAATCACAAGAAAATGAAAATACATCCTCTCCTCAAGAAGATGAAACAAATCGTATTCATACATGGTCCAATGATGTCTTATTAGATGATACACGCATTACAGTACCAATTTGGATGAGGGATTATGAATTAGGAGAGAGGCTATCAGATGATGAAAGAGAATAAACTTATCTAACAATGAGATCATTACTAATCCAACATGTTTCTATGAGGCTGTAAAGGATGTTAATTGGTGGCAAGCTATGAATGATGAAATGACTGCTATTATTAAGAATGAAACATGGGAATTAGTGGAATTTCCTATAAGTGTGAAATCAATTGGAGTCAAGTGGGTCTATAAAACAAAGAATGATGAGAATGGAGAGATTACCAAACACAAAGCACCACTTGTTGTGATGGGGCATTCTCAACGATATGGGATAGACTGTTGGGGATTAAACACTTGTGCGAACATCCTCGATAGATTAAGTATAACCCGAGAATTAAAGCAAAAGAGAAAACAACGACACAAGAAATTTAATGTGCAAACCCGGGATGGAAAAACCACATGACCGACAGAGCGGCCAAATTCACTATCATTTGAGAATAATACAACACACATACACGAAGTAGAAATTCGGAATCAACAGTACTGAACTACGTAACAATGAACATTAAGACATACTTATATAGATGAGGTAGTTGAGAAAATTAAAGTCACTAACAAATATTCATAATATTTGATCATATCCCTATATATGAGATTCAATAATCAAATCATATATATGCGTCCATATATACTGATTTGATATGATCTTGTTTCCTTGAATATCTCCTTACATAACTGAAAATATCTTAGACTAGTGCCACCACGATAACTCAGTTTGTTCCCCTACTGATTGCTTACATCTCATATGTTCTGATCGGTCCCTTTGTCACCTTCGGTATCGCGTGCTTCAATCCTCCACCGATCAACACCAATACCAACAGTCCAATGAGTACGCCCGATCGACACCAATGTCGACCGCCATCCAAGTGTGATTTATCGACAACAATACCGATCTCCACACTTTACAATCTCTCACTTTGAGATCGATAATGCATTTTCTCTTAATAGTGTCCGCACACCAATTCACTTGGTGAGTCCTACTAGAGATATCCATAGCTCAAGCTTTGCCATAGTGACTCTCTTAGTCAGCATATCTGGCAGATTTTCAGTGTCTTTGATCTTCATCAATTGAAGAGCCTTTCTAGAAGATCAATAATATAGTGATACTTCAACTCAATGAGCTTCGTCCTCGCATGAAATACCATATTCTTCGCCATACATATGGCGCTCTAACTGTCACTATACAAGATCTGATGATCGGTCCCTTTACCGATCTCCATCAGGAAATTTTGAAGCCACACCATCTCATTTCATGCTTAGGAAATTGCAACATACTCTGTCTCAGTTGAGAAAAATGAAACACACTTTTGCAATTTGACTTCCAACTAACCGCTGTACCGCCGACTATAAATACATATCATGATATACTTTTTCAATCTTCTAGATCTCCTCCAAGGTCGGCATCCAGGTACCCTAATAATTCGATTAGTCATCTTCTAAAACATAGCCCTCACCTTGATGTCCCTTTGAGATATCGTAGCAACCATATCCTCGTTCAGTCATTAAGTATTCAAACTTCAAGTTCCACTACCGAGAGGCATACTTTAATCCATACAAGCTCTTTACCAATTTGCGCCTTGAACCCCTCGAGTTGTGCCATGTAAATCTCTTCCTCTATATCACCATGAAGAAAAGCAGTGTTCACATCCATGTGTTCAAAATGGAAATTCTCCGTAGCCACTATACTCAAAATCACCCTGATCTTCGTCATCTTGACGATCGGTGAGAATACCTCGGAATAGTCAATTCCTTTCTTCTACAAGAATCCTTTAACCATTAGTCTCGTATTGTAACGTTTGGACTCATCTGCCTCCAGCTTTACTCTAAAGACCCATCTGTTGAGTAAGTCCCGATGTCCTTTCGGCAATGTTGTCAAGACCCAACTCTTGTTCTTTGACAATGACATCATCTCGTCCTTCATAGCAAGCTCTAACTTTTCTTGCTCAAGAGACTCAAAAGCCTCTCGGAAATTCTCTGGCTCGCATCTTTAGTCAACAATGTACGATACATTGCAATAGTGTACCGATCGGGTGATCTCCTCTCCCTGGTCAAACGCCTCAATACAGGAGTGACATGTTCGACATTGTCATCTGTCGACCGGTCTTCATTCTGCAAATCGGTATCAGACCGATAAGAATGAGATTTTGACTCTTCCTCAGAAGTGATACCGATCAGCTCCTCCGATCGGTACGGGCGTCCATTGCTCCCACTTGATGGTATAACCACTATCACCTCGGTAGACATCTCCTTAGTATTTGTGATAGTATCCTTGTAAAGTTAATCTTCGTTGAAGTTGGTGTCGAACGGTCTAATTATTTTCTTCGCTACGGACCGAAGGTGGTAACCAAAATAATCAGCTCCATAACAACCAAAAATAGTCTTTACAGCTTTAGCATCAAGCTTATCCCTATTCTCAGGGTCTATGTGGACATATGCAATGCAACCGAACACTTTTAATTGATCCAACTTCACCTATTTCCCAGTCTACTTCTCCTCCGCCAACTTGAAATCATGTGGTATCGATGGACTCCGATTGATCAGGTATGATGCCGTACTCACGGCATCCGCCCAGAAGGTCTTTAGTAGACCTGCGTGAAGTCTCATCGATCGGGCACGCTCATTCAAATATCGGAATGCAAGAGTTCCAGCTTGTTGGTTTTATAATACCGCTTCACATTCGTAAATGTTACTCTTTTCTACTTCCCAAGCACATAATTCTCACAGAATCCGACCTTTAATGACTCAAAGGTCGGCAATAAGCCTTTAGGGGCCATGATCTTCATGCCCTTCTCACTCATGTGGCCAAGACGATCGTGCCACATCGACAGCAACCTCGATCGATCATCAGACGATCAGCACTCATGTGACCGATCGGTCTCTAGTGTAGTGAGAGTCGATCAATCCCCTTTTTTGCCGATCGGATTCTCCAGGTACTAAGTTCTTAACTTGATTCCTTTAGCGACGACCAAAGCTTTTGGTCACTTTCCACTTACTGCTTCCGAAAGATGTTTAGTATCCCTTTGAATCCAGCTCTCATACCTATATCAGGTTCTTACTTAGTCCGGGTATATACATCACGTCCTCCAATGTCAAGAGTTACCATTTGAGAATCTGATCTCCAGGAACTTCCCACCAGCAAGATAAATCTTCCCGGAATTCCTTGCTCTAAAAGACTTATATAATTTCTTATTAAAACATGAGTGAAAAGATACACCTGAGTCAACCACTCATGACTCCATCAGACCCTCAAGACAGAGTACAAGTGCATCGTCAGATTCAGCCGCTACTGATGTTGAATTCTCCTTCTTCTTTGGCTCCTTGCAATCCCTGCGGAAGTGTTCCTTCTTTATGCAAATTTAGCAATCGGGCTCCCCCTGATTCTTTAACTTTCCCCTATTCTTCGATCGGCTCTCGCCCTCGCCATTCTGCCCTCGGTTATTCTTCCGATCGCAAGAAGAATATGCAACCAATGCATTACTTTTGGTATCCCCCTTATGCTTTCGTCTTAATTCTTCACTAATGTGTCGAGCGCGTACATCATGAAAATTAAGATTCCCCAGTTGATTACTGATGATATCAATTGTGATCGATTAACTTTCGAGCATGGTACCAAGAACGGCAACGGTCTGCGTGTCATCATCCATGACATGTCTAACTAGTGACAACTAATTGGCATGGTTGCATAAATCATTCAGATGTTTGGCAACGGAAGCATCCTCTGCCATCGTTCAAGGCGCTGCCCAATATGTACAAGCGGCCATCATCGACAAATCGTGTGCTCCTAACACGGAACATTGAACGATCGCCAATGCTTTGCGATATTGTTTCTGCCAATCCGCATCATCCATCTTTGCCAGCTTCTTTTCTTCCGATGCTTCCCCTAAATCATTCAGATAAAGGGTATTACATATTTGCATTTTCTTATCATATCAGATCCATTAAACATTCTTTGGCTTCCCTTATCATCACCCATTACCGATTGCACCACTACTACCCCACACCACCACAAATTTTTGGGGATTAAACACGTGCGTGAACAATCTCGATAGATTAAGTAGAACCTGAGAATTAAAACAAAAAGAAAAACAACGACACAAGAAATTTATCATGGAAACCCGGGATGGGAAAACCACGTGACCGGCAGAACGGTGATATTCACTATCACTTGAGAAGAATACAACATACACACACGAACTGAAAATTCAGAATCAGGAGTATTGTACTACGTAACAATGAACCTTAAGATATTCTTATATAGATGAGGTGGTTGAGATAATTAATGTCACTAACAAATATTCAAAAAATTTAATCATATCCCCATATATGAGATTCCATAATCAAATCATATATATGCGTCCATATATGCTCATTTGATATGATCTTATTTCTTAAATATCTTCTTCCATGACTGACGATATCCTAGACCAGTGGACCTCACCATATCTCAGTTCAGTCCTCGACCGATTGCCTCCATATCATATCTTTGGATCGGTCCCTTTATCACCTTCGGTATTGCGTCCTTCGGTCCTCGACCGATCGACACCAATACCTACCGTCCTTTGAGTGCGCCTGATCAACACCATGTCGACTGCCATCCAAGTCTAACCAATAGACAAAAATACCGATCTCCACACTTACCATAAACTAAGTACTAAAAACACTGAAAGAGTTTATGCTCACCTTATTGAGCTTGAACACTTTCTAGTTCCGCTTTGCAGTTGTCTTTAACCTGTAGTTTGAGGCTGTGAATGTGTGACACCATATTTATGAGTTTTTGAGTAGATATTGCTGGTTGTTTGTTGAGAAATTGTGATTGATTCTTTACTGAGTAGTTCTTATGCCATTTGGCTATAGATCTTCTATTTGTCATAATGGATTTGTTGAATACGCTCCACGAAACATTTTGGTATGTCTGGTGTCCATTTTATATCTTGTTACTAACATGTGCGTTAGTGTGCATATAAATACATAGAAAGGTTGAGCGTTTTTGGTTATGTTAAGCACAAATGTTTTCTGAACGTTAAATATTCTTAACACCAAATATGGGAGTTAAGAACAATTAGATATGTACATTTGCTCCTGGTAAGGGTTTTGGAGAAATAACCTTGCATTTCTAACCTTATCATTTACATGTTTATGATTCTAAGTTATCGTACTTGCGTTATTAGCTAGTTCTTGAAATTTCTATCTATAAGAACAATACAATTTCGCTAATTAGTGAAATAACGCAGGGTTACGTAGTAGATTACCGAGACAATCAATTCTAATATAAGAATCCAGATTATACCACTTAAAAATACATGTATATTCTTTGAATGTTTTCAAAACTAAACTAAAATAGGTTATATAAATTTTACAATAGTATTATCTCATATGATATAATGCAATCCATGTAGACTGATCAACAACACATCCACCTGTTTAAAATACATAAAAGACTTACTAGCCCTCTGGTCACCTACATGAATTAATGAACCATTGAGTTCCAACCTATATCACTTGCATAATCACTAAAAGTGCAACCTACATAAGAAAATATACCAGAGGTGCTTTTTCGATTATCTATATCACCTGCATAATCACTAAAGGCACAACCTAGAATATTGTCATTCCTCCTTTCTTACAAAAAATTCCAAATGTTAATGTTCCTTTTAAATATCTCAGGACTCGCTTTGCTTTGCTGCCTGGAGATGAATTTGGGTGCGACACTCCATATATCGAAAGAGAAGGCTAACCACAAAAGTTACATATTATCTTGTGGCAGTCAAATACATGAGACTTACCATAAGCTGCTTATAAGAGATCTTGTCAACTTGAATACCATTGTAATCTCTTGTAAGTTTGCACCCAGGAAAATCATATTTTTAGTTGGGTTGCATTTTTCCATCCCAAAACATTGCAAAATTTCAAAGGAATATTTCTGTATGAAAATCCCATCAGACTTTTGAATCACTTCAATACCAAGAAAATACTTCATTTGTCATAGATCAATCATATCAAACTCTTGTTGCATAGAAGCTTTGAATTCAATAAACAATTATTATTATTTCCTGTAAAAATCATATCATCAAAGTAGAGACTTATAATCAATATACAACCATATTCATGGGTCTTGACAAATAGAGTAGGCTCATATGGACACTTTTGAAAGACAACTCTTAAGAAGTACTCTTCGATCCTACTATACCATGACAATGGTCCTTGTTTTAAACCATAGAGTGCCTTTTTAAATATATATACTTTGTATTCCTTACCTTTCTTGACATAACCCAAAGGTTGATCGAAAAAAACACATTCCTCTAGATTGCCATGTAGAAATGCTGATTTAACGTCTAATTGCATGAGGATCCAGCCTCGTTGAGCAGCAAGTGCTTTAACTACATCATTTTGTAGCAGGTGCTACGGGAGATCCATTGCCCGACCTATGCCGATCATAGAATCCGCGAATGAATTATATATTATAAACAAAACCGTGGTGAATTAAAGTATATTCTGAGATGAATTATAATGAGCCACTTTTCCGTGAGGAATTAGTTGAATCCGCGATGAATTCATAGAAATCCGTGATGAATTTGGCTTGAGCACATTTTTGCGATGAATTTGTTCATTCTCGTGAGTTTTCCGGACTTTTCGTGCCAAAACGTCAATTACACTACTTTAGCCCAATCCCACTCTTATTATAAACATTTTAAGTTGGCAAATTTGCAGTTTAACCACTTCTATTTAGCTTCATTTATCCCCAAATCCCTTTATTTACTGCTATCTCAATCAGAATGTCATAAAAACTCGGATCCCCATTAAACCATCATACTTTGTCACTTTTCCTGAAGTTGCGGGCATTGACAACATTCCCACCTTAAAAATGTGTTCCGTACTCGAAACTCGACTTCATCAATCTATCGTAGCTTGTTACTTCCTCTACACTTTGTGGGTCATCATATCCCACCCACATTAAAAGAGAGTTTCCTCCTTGAAACTTGATCTTCTCATAAGTCTCCCTTCACTATGTCTCCTTGACTTGTCTTTACCCCTTAATCTCATTTCTTCCCTTATTCTCATGTGACCAATATTTCTTATCATCCCTAAGTGTAACAAAACCAGGATTAATCCATGACGAAGTATGTCTTATAAACAAAATCACGATGAATTAGAATAGATTCCTGGATGAATTACTCAAATCTACCATGAATTTAACTTGAGCACATTTCCTAGATGAATTTGTTCATTCTCTCGAAAAAATGATACAATTCGTCATGAATTCCAAGACTTAGGTGTTTTCTGGACTTTTCGTGCCAAAACGTCAATTACCCTTCTTGAGCTCAACCCCACTCCTATTTATAGGCATTTCACTTACAAAATTTGCAATTGAACGCTTCATTTTGTGCTTAGCTTCATTTAATCCCCAATTCCCTCAAATCTATGCAAATCTCAGTCACACTTTCATAATAACTCGGATCCCCACTAATCCATCGGACTTTGTCACTTTTCAAGAAGTTGTGGGACATCACATCTTTCCAACATTAAAAATGAGTTTGGTCTTCGAAGCTCAACCTTCATTAATCTATCATACCTTGTTACTTCCTATACACTTTGTCAACTCATCGAATTCTTCCACCGACTTTTCCTTTGGCTTGTTGAGTTCATGGTTAGATTCCTTAACTCCTGTCTCTCATCACTCAATAATGTATTCTTTCATTTTTTAGCAGATAAGCTAGCTTGAGCTTTCTCATGGTTCCAGAGTTTAACTGTCAATGCTTTGAAATTATTCGACCAACCCTTTAGTTTGGCTACCCGAAAATGGAACGCTATCGTCGAGGAGTTTAGCTCTCCCTCTCAATGTATCATTCACCTGCCCAATATTAATGATCGGATTTTGTGTCCATCGATAAACACCCACACTCTCTACCTCGAATATTTTGAGTGAAGACTTTGTTTTCCGCTTCACTCGTTTATTGTGAAGCAATTAAATTACTCATAAATTCACCTTTTCTAGCAAAGCCCCAACTCCATCTCTTACATAATTTCCTTCATCATATTTATGGAAACTAATAGTCTTTCACTATGCCTACCACGGATGTATATTTTTCGTCCTAAGAAATAATAAGAACCATTTTCCATGAACTACCATTAACTCAAACCATTAAAGGAACAATTGTTTCATTTTCATCTCTAGTGAGGGTACCGTCTCGCCATCCCGAGGGTAATCATCCCAAAGTCCTTAAGTGACACACTTGCAACATGCATCGAGCCGGATGGAGATAATTGGACTCCGAAGACCTTATTCTATTAACTAATCAAGGTCACTTTGCGGCTCCTTCTAATTTCTCTAAATCTCTATTGAGTTATATCCTTATATTTTTATCATCGTAGATTTCCGCTTGGATTGATCCTTTCCCTGAAAATGGACATCCTTTTCCTTCATAATATACGTATACTGATTGTCTATTTTTCCTTCATCACACTTACAAGCATCATTGATTTTGCATATACATTGATGGCTTTATAAGATCCCTCATATCTCGGTCAAAGGATGCGTGTTCTTCTTACCCTGATGGTTGGGGAGGATGAACTCATACTAGAAATGATGCCAAAGACTTGCAACAGAAGTACAAATATAGAGTCAGTTTTGAATATTCATATTGATGCTACACTATCCGATGTTAGGCCGGCGACTCTTGAATTTCTCCCACTGTCACACGTAGAAGAGCAATCAATATGTGATGAGATAATACATAGCTCAAAAAACTGGAAGCACCGACCATGAACTTGCACCCATAGCTTTATATATCCACTCTTGTCCAACTCATGGTGTTTCCGAGGATAGGGTCAGCTATCTCTTACTGGAGTTGGACGAATGCATAGAGCCCATTGAAGAGAAGACCCTAAAAGATGTCCATCGACGGAAAGGGAAAATTTCAGTACGAGACTCTCCTTCGCACCAATCAGACGAGTCTCGAGGTAAACAAGTGTTGAGTGTTGCATCCTCGATACATTCTTGATTCAAGACATTCTAAGGAATGCATCGAATGTTGTGGAGGATCTACTCCAATCTGGTCGCGAATCAGGTTACACGATGTTGAAGGATGGGGTAGAGAACAAAATCCTGACCATGGACTGTAGATCAAATGGACGACCCTCCATACTTCAAAATACATAAGAGTCTCCGGGGATGAGAACATGATGATCAAACTGTGTTTACTAATTTTAATAAGAACGTTTGATAATGCTGGAGCGATACGACGCATGGTGGGATATGTCAACTTTCTTCTACTACTTTAACAATTTTTAAATTTCCACTTCACCGAGACATATAACCTCTCGTTTTTATTGATGGAAGAGATGTGTGAGGATTTGGGTTTCGAAGCAGCTGCCGCGAATATTGTGTGCTGAGACACTTCAATCTTGATTATATGGACTTGGACAGACCCCACCGTGAATGGTGGGGTCTGTTCGAGACAATTGGCCAAATGTCGAGGAACTCGAAGCCAACATTAGCGAATCTTACATTAATTCAAAATAAAGTTCGGGGCTTTACTAAATGAAAATAAAACAATCTAACTCTTAGTCAAACATAAACTACTTATTTAGAACATAAAGGAAAACATCGACTTCGCCCCGTACACCATGGGTAATCATCGTCACTTCGCATCTCCTCCATATCAGACTTTGACACTTCTAATGGTGATATGAAAACATAACACGTGAAAAGTTGATAAATTCAGTAAGGGTTTTATATCTCACTAATAACACTAGTCATCCCAATGATCGTGCCCATAATTGATACCTTGTGCACCCGTGAGCCCAGTTTTACATACACTCTTACTATCAATGATTCTGCATTCATAAATCCTACATATATTCTCAAGCATAATTTATTCCTTAAACATTCACTAATGCCTAACTCCGAAGCTCATAGTCCGAGGTTAGGTTGGCTACTCCACATCCGATACTATGGGGCCGTAGGTCATCTTTTGAGATATGAATACCTACCATCATAATTTCCTTATAACCATAACAGCTTTGATCCAAACCGTGATCCAATCAAGTTACCACCAGATTTATGTCTCTAGCCCAAGTTCCATCCCTCAAGAACTTAGGCGAGCTTGTCATGCTGCCACGTCCCAGACGAGGTATTCTCATATCCATAATTGGTGAGTCGTGGTGTTACCGTAGGACTAATGAGGTCGAGCCGGGTGTTCCTTTGGTGATACCGCTCATCCTCCATGCCATATAACCTCTACACTCTATACATACCATATGCCCATGTATACTACGCATGCCTCAACCTTGATATAGGCATCGCCCATGATTGGGCCAGCCTCGACCATGATCGAGTCAAAAACACGACTGTACATGCCTCATCCATGATTGAGGCAGCACCACGACTACATCTGCCTCGACACTGATCTAGGCAACACCATGACTGCACCTTTCTCAACCAGTCGAGGTAGCGCTCGCGCAGATTGCACATGCCTTGACTATGATCAAGGAAGGGCCCTATTACCTACCCCTACCAGCATTCCAAGTCTACATGCTTAGGTCCTGGACGAGATCACTAATATGTGTTTCGACCGCAGTTCCTTTACTCATACTCATATTTATTCTCGGTATTGACCGACTGCTAGCGAAAAGGTCTTATCGATCGGCACCGATCCTTGGATTTTATGAAACCAATCGAGACACTACCATCCTTGACTCATCCCACGTGCAACTGTGGTTGTCACATGAACTCGGCAAAACGCTGTGTTGTAGGAGGTAAAGAAGAAGGAAGAACGTACACCCCAAAAACCATAACCCGTAGCATAAAGTAAAAGTTTTTTTACCATTCTTTGTATTCACTTCTATGAAAGGAATTCACAAAAAAAGACCGAGAGAGATTGAATCATGAGCTCTCCAGAAATTTTAGGCTGAAATTGTGTCGAAAAAATTGGATTGCATTGAAGATCCATTCGGTGCGATCCAATCGACTCTAGAAGGGGAACTTACACAGTAGTGCTTCTCGTAATATATATAGAGTGAGGAGGGGTATCGTCCGATTCGTAATCCAGAACGGCTCCACTGTTCTTTGATACGATGGACCCATTTCTTTTTGTCATCCTCAATGAAGACTCCAAAGTGATTACTATTTAACAGAGGTCATCAAATGGTTATTCCTGAAAGTGTAATAGCAGCCCGAGAGCGCTTCGATATTGCTTTTTAAAACTTTCACGCAACCCAAAGTTTTGCAACAAGTTGTCATACTCATACAGTCCTCGCCTCAGATTCTCCAAATGCGAGCCCTGCAAGAAACGAACAAGGTTAGAGCTGCAGTATCTTCGCATAAAAAGAAAAATTCATAGTTCAAGACCTCTTTTTTTCCTTATGTTGCCCACTAATATATGCTCTATCATTGTATCTCAATTATTTCGAACCATGGTTTTTTGTTCCGTTTCTCCATCGCATTTATAAGATATATAGTTTCACTGAAAATGTCTAATAGTCTGAATAAACTCTTTCACACCGAAAAATTTTATAATTGAACTGAATATTCTCCTTCATATCGATAAAAACCATAAATTGAACTAAATATATCCATGAAATAACTATTGAATTGTCTTAAAAGGTTTCGTTTACAATGAATGTTCCTATTGCTTCTTGGCCTAAATAGTCCTTCCTCGTTAAGATTCTTAATTCATACAAATAAAACCAAATGGGTAGGTGAATTGTTTGAATACAGGTCCTAACTACTTGTGTGGGTCTTTCCTGGTACACCGGTATACCGCCGATATACCGGTTTGAGAAATTGAATATGCAAAATATCAATAGTGCTCAACAATGCTTGATGTTGGAAATTCTTAAAAATCACAATCAAACTGATAGATAAACTATAACAAATAAATTCAATTGTCCAGGTTTATTAATAGTATAAAAATCCAAATGTAAAAAAATACTAACAACATTACTCGGTAAGAACTCTTGAAGAACTCGGAGACTCGCAATCCTTCAACAAACTTTCTTCTTTGCTTGTGATACGAAAACACAGAAAACTTGATCTTTCCATCTACACCATAGAATTTTACCCCAAGAGATAACAAGTACTTCACGCATTGAGCATAAGCGTGATGGTGAACTTAGTTTCTAGAAGAGAGTTGCAGAAATAATCAATAAATGCTTGAGCCCTAACCCAATTGAGGCGAGGATATGTAATTTTGTATTTTATTTGTTTTAATTATTAAAACCTCAAACATGAATATCCCGACCCATTAACTCGTATACCAATAGAAAGTACCCCAAATCCAATGTAATATGTAGGAATACTCTTAGGCTACGCGAAAAGAGTGCAAACACCCATCATCACATCACTTTAATCCCATTGACCTTTCTCACTCTCCTCCAAATATGAGTGTAGTGATAATCTGATGACTAGATGTGATCTCGTCTAAAAATATATTAGGGTGTTCGTTTATGATCAGTAAATTTATTATATAATTTTGAATTCAATTATTGAGGGGAAACGAGCGATATACGAGGTTGGGCCCACAATGTGTAGGCTTACGTCCTCGAGAGAGCGAAGCTCTACCTTGGTTTTCACTATGATATTCAACGAATACAAGTACAATGATGTGGTAACAATAATCCATATGAAAACGGCTCAAAAACGATCGAAAACACTCCGTTGCAGCCGAAAGGGGGTGCAGTCGCGAGTTGTGGTCAACAACTCGCGAATCAGTAGGGCGACAACTCGCGAGTCAGGCTGGAACAACAACAAGTCGTGACTGGCAGAGAAGCAACAAGTCGCGACTGGCAGGAAAGCAACAAGTCACGACTGGCAGAGAAGCAACAAATCGCGACTAGCAGGGAAGCAACAACTCGCGACTGGCAGAGAAACAACAAGTCACGACTAGCAGGGAAGCAACAATTCGCGAGACAGTGGGGCGACAGCTCGCGAGTGCAGGTCACAGAGCAGCAACTCGCGAGTCACTGTGGGATAGCAACAAGTCGCGACTACATGCAATAAGTCGCGGGTGCAGGCAGAGAAACAAGTCGCGAATGACAACAAGTCGCGGCTACAAGCAATAAGTCGCGGGTGCAGGCAGAGAAACAACTCGCGACTCAGGCTGGAACAGCAACAAGTCGCGACTCAGGCAGAAACAAGTCTCAACTGGGGAAGTAATACTTTGCCTTGGGAAGCGTGAGAACAGTCTCAACCCTTTTTTGGGGCCTGGGGTCTTGTATTTATAGAAAAACTCGGCCCAATAAGTCAACTTAAGGTCCAAAAGCCCAATCTTAGTCAAATTAGCCCAACTTACTTAGAAAATATCCAATTAATCCGGAATAAGTGTCACAGTGCCCCAAAACTTCGAGAATGCATCCCGGTCGAACACTAATAGCACGTAATGTCGAGAAAATATCCAAGAATATTCTTTATCAATTCATTGTCTCCAAATTCTTAGGAGATAGCCAAAAATATCGCCTTAGGTCGCCAACGAACTTTCCAGGTTCCAAATTACGAAAATACCCCTAGCATTACGAAATCATCCAAAACAGTTCAAAACACCATCAGAATCCTCATACGTACAACCAGGATGCCCAAATTACGAGATTTCCCCCGAAATCACATCGCTCAATAAATATAATAAAAAATTCAAAAGTACCCTTTAGCCACGTCAGACGAGCCCGGGGGTATCATAATTACATAAATAACTCCGGGCAATATCAAGATGAAAGTAGCATTAGGTTTAGTGTACTATCCTTAAATTGTTAAAAATTTCCCACTATTATTTAAAGAGAAATACATCATCGTGTTAAATGATTTACTCACACAATATGTGACCTGCAGGACCAACGGGCTCACATAAGATACTTGTTTGCGTTGTGTTTAATTAAAGCCCTGGGACTTGGTTTGTTAATGGGCTTAAGTATGTTAGCCCACTGGATAAATGTTGGGCGGCCTTCGTTATTTTAGCAGACCTCCTCATTTTTGCCTCTGCGCCTCTTCAATTGCTCTATGTGCTCTCTATGCACCTAGCTATGTTTCTTTGATTGTGTTCTTATGATTCTTTTTTTGGATGAGTTTCCTTAGAGACTGCATATTTGAACGTTAAACGTTTTATTGTTCACTTAGTTAAGCATGAACGTGTTCTGGCTATTATTCATGACAGTGCTTTAACCCCTCTTTAACTCTTTAATCGGGTACCAAGGACATGGCCCAAGCTAAGATGGAGGTGGTCAGACCACAAAGAGGATTCAGCAATTGAAATGACCAAGTGATGGTTCAGTCCCTGCAGACTGGATCGGTCCCGACAGACTGGATATGTCCTGACAGTGTTGGAGCGGTCCCTGTAGAGGGGTTGGGTTCGGTCCCGGCAGACTGGATGTTGAACCAGTCTTTATGAATTAATTGTATTTATGGCAGGCGCGCTTACTAAGGGAAGTTGCTTATTCTAAACGATCTAATGGCAGAATTAGCAGAAATGGGGAGGGAAATTGACACCACATCTATATAGAGAGGAAGGTTTCAAGATTCAAGCGGAGGCCATTTTCCGTCAACCCTGACCTGCTGTGTATTCATTCCGCATCCTTATTCATGTTGTATATTTCCATTGATTTATTAACGAATTTGCCGCGGAGGTTCTCCTCTCGGCACCGTGGTTTTTTCCCCCTTTTTTAAGGGGTTTTCCACTTTAAAATTTCCTGTGATCCTTCCATTTTATATATTTCAAGTTGTCTCTAGAAACAACGAATGAAAGCCGATTTTTTATCATTAATTACGATCAGAAGTCGGTGACTGTTGGTACCCCCTAAACAGGAACCACAACAAACAGTACTGAATCTTTGATTTTTGGATCTTGCGCCTTTGGGCTTAAGATCTTCTACTTGCGGAACTAGATCTGCGTTCTTGAGATAAACCGTGTGAATGTCACAAGAGAAATCCTTATAAGTTTGGAAAAGTTCTTCAAAGAACCTATGAAAGAACCCCCCACACAAATCAATTCAAAAGTCATCAAATTCGAGTTATAGAGGCTTTTTATAAATAACCAAATAAAAGTAGCTTATTTGACATCGAATTCCTTATTCCATGCTTATTTTTTAGTTCAAGACATTACGTAAAATGAACTAAAATCTAAATAAACTCAATAAGATAAATCATCTTGATGGGCTCCTTCAATCCATCATTATATAATCTTTCAGTTTCTTCACTCCAAGTATAACCAATTACGTCTGCAAGTGCCTCCTGCCTCTTATTGCTCCTTAAACGTGTCATTGGTCAGCTTGAAATACAAAGTGGTTCTATTTGATTCAGATATGTAGTCGAGTTCATTTTGTTTGTTTCATCGTTCTCCCTCTCCTCGAATATGAATCATCATGAAAAGAGGACAAGTCAGATATATTTAAAGTGGCACTAACATCGTACTCACCTAAAGTTCCAGTTTGTAAGCATTGTCGTTTATTCGAGCATTTACTTAAAATTTAGCATCTCCTCTAGGTTGTAACTTCGATCGTTGTGGTGCTCAAAATCGTTCCTTTTGCATATGCACACAAACCCGATCTCCGAGTTTGAAAACCACTTTTTTACGTTCTTTTTTGGTATTTTTTGAATACTGCATGTTCTTCTCCTCTATCTAACGTACATCTTCCGCTCTTTTTTCCCATCAAGGCTAATTAATTCCTAAACAGGTACAGACAATAGATCCATATGGGTCAAAGGATTAAATCCATAAACAATTTGAAATGAAAACTATTTTGTNATCTCATTATCTTGCAGTAGTTAAAGACAATTATAGATCAATCTAAAGCATCATGGGTATATCAATTACATAATGTGATGTAGGCATATCAAACGTCACCAAGATCAACCATAGGTTTTAGTCCATTCTCATTAGTATATGGCTCTGAGGCCGTTTCTCCGTCATAGGTAACTATTTTATCTAAGATAGTTATTGCATAGAGTTATTGAATGAAGATGTGCGGAAGTTAGATCTTCATTGTGTCAAAGATCTTAGAGAAAGATCGGACATTCGGATGGACGTTTGCGAGAAGCAAATGGCCAAAAGGCACGATTAAGAGGCCATCCAACGTTATTGACGGATTGATACTTGGTCCTAAAGAAAGTTGAAGTATCGAAGCATGTTGGTAAGTTGGATCGTAAGTGGGAAGATCCGTATGAGGTGACGGCAGTGGTAAGAGAAGGAACGTATAATATTGTGAATATGAGCGGAGAGGAGCTTCCATGAACTTGGCATATTTCCAATTTACGCAAGTATTATGTATAGACTTGACTCTTCAATCTTTTTAAAATAAAATTTTACTCTTTTTCATCACATTCTGATTTTTTCGTATCCTTTATTACGACACGAGATCAATCGACGAGGGGACTGTAAGATAGAAGTTAGGTTCATTGCATTTTAGTGTGATGGGGGTTGGAAATTAAATGATTTATGATAGATTAGAAATGCAATGTATCGCTTGACTTATAATCGATCAATCTCAAACTCGTCAGATCAAATACTAGGTCAAAATACTTTTAAAAACAAGGAGTCCTCTGTCTACAGCAGAATCGTTTGATAGTAGGTCCTGTAAGGAGCATGATTCCATGGTATACGAGAGCTTTTAAGTCGACTACTTCATGACACTCCGTCCAGGGTCGAGCACTCGTTGAAGGTCGGTCACAGTCAGCAGTGAGAAAGGACATCCTTCTCCTCCGTTGTCCTTAAAAGGCCACCTAAGCTGAGATACTGGATCTGTCTAGGCGGGAGTAAAAACTTTAAGTCAGTCTAAAGATTTTACCTTGAACCTGACGCTACTTCCATATAGGCAGTGAAGGCTCTCTATGGCGCGACGTACTGGATCCATCAGGGTAGGAGTGAAATATTTAGGTTAGTATAAGAATTGTACCCTGAAACTGACGCTAAATTTCACCAAGATAATGATAGTTTCCTACGCTTATTTCTGGAGGAGAACGGAAAGGTCTGATGGATGGTGATGATAGAAAGTGCTAGCAAGTTTAAAGCACAGAGAAATCTGCCTCTTTCGATAGTTAAGTGGGTAAAACCTTTTAACGTCAGTCGGAAGTGAAATATTTACATCAGTTTAAAGATTGAGTATCCTTCAAAAAATTCTCTACGCATAAATGGCATTCTTTTTTTCTTCGATTATTTCTGGATCCAAAGGTCTTTTTTCATCATTCATATGTTCATCGTACTAAGTTATCCGAGGTGGTCGAATGTCCATCTCCACCGGACTAACATCTTCGGATCCATACACCAGAGAAAATGGAGATTCTAGGGTCGTAGATCGGGGAGTAGTTCTGTAGGCCCACAAAACTTCATAGATATGATCGGGTCATTTTCCCCCCAAATCTTCAAGCTTAGTTTTTAATCCCTTCATAATAGCTCGATTAGATACTTACGTTAGCTCCTTGGTCTTAGGATGAGCGACTGACGAAGAATGTTGGGTAATGCCCAATTGGAGAGACAGTTCCCGAACCATCCAACCTTGGAGACGAAGCATCTTCATCTTGATGTTATCTATATAATTTTCAAAATTTCCTCTTCTGAAATTCCTACGAGTATGTCGATCCCACGCATTGCTTTGTCTAATATCAAAGCTTGAGGCACTCCGAAGCGACTCACAATATCTCTCCACAAGAAATTCCTTACGGTTCAGATATCGTGGCCACAGCTTCTGCTTCTATCCATTTAGAATAATATTCAACTGCCACAATGCAGAATTTTCGTTGTCCCACCAATCTGAGAAACGGTCCCACGATATAATCCCGCACTTGTCAAACGGACAAGGAAGCGAGGTTACAGACATGGCGACCCCTGGTTGTTGTGAGACCAGAGCATGGTATTGAAAGGCAGCACAACGTTTTGTATATTTTTTGGCATCTTCAAGTAATGTCGTCCAGAAATACCCTGCTCTAATGATGCGATGATATAAGGATCGAGCCCCGGAATGTATAACTCATACTCCTTCATAAACATAAATCATGATAGCTTCGTCCTCAGTAGGGGACAAACATCACAAGGGCAGTCCCTCAAAGCTTTTCTTAATCAATTGTCCGTTGTTTAGAACATATCTTTTGGCCCGGAGTTCAATTATCCTAGCTTCCAAAGTATTCTCAGGGAGATAACCATTTGCAAAATATTTGATGAAGGGGTCCATCCAGGTGGGTTCCTTGGAGTATTAGTAACATCAATGCTGAAGCCCTGAAGTTCATGACATAACGCCCCGATTTCCTCAATAGGTTGTTCGGTCACTGGATCTCGACCGAAGGACGATCTTGAATGTTGACCGATATTGTACGAGGTCTTAAGTTCGGCGTACTTGAGACCAATCTGGCTAACGCATCAACAACTTTATTTTGTTCTCACGGTACATGATCAAGCGAGAATTCGCTGAACTTCTTGGATATCTCTAGGACCTTGGCATGATACAGTTTCATTAAGGGCTCATGTGTTTCGAATCTTCTCGCAAACTGATCCACAACTAACTTGAAATCTGAGAACATTCGTACTCTAGCAACTCCCATTTCTCGGGCCAAATTCATTCAAGATAATAAGGTTTCATACGCCACCATGTTATTTGTTCCTAAAATAAGAACTTAACTGAAGAATAAATATCATCTCTTTGTGTAGTAGTAAGGGTTATGCCATCCTCCGAAGGTTGATCCATCGACATATAGCATACTGTAGATCGGGTAATTTCAACCAGAAAGTCGGCCAAAACCAAAGCCTTGATCGCCTTTCAGGGCACGAATTCCATATACATGGCGTTGATTTTGATAGCCAATTTAGATAATCTTCCATTCAGATCTGCTTGATTCAGAACTGCTTTCATTGGTTGATCAGTATATACATAGACTTTTCGGCCTTCAAAATAATGCCAGCATGAATTTCTTCAAGTTGGAGTATCAGGTCTCTACAGATAGCAAAGAATGACTCATGTAATAAACATGCATGTGAATATTATCGTTAACCAGAGCGGCATTCACTGCGACTTCAGATACAACCAAGTATAATCCCAAAGGTTCATCCCTGCTTGGACCACCATCATAGAAGAGTGCTCAAATATGTTTTCAGTTCCGAAATTGACCGATCACACTCATCGGTCAATTCTAACTGACTTGCCTTCCTGAGTACTTTGAATAAGGGCAAGGCCAAATCGGTAGACTTAGAAATAAATCTGCTCAACGCAGCTAATCGAACGGTCAGCCTTTGAAACTCCATTTTGATTCTCGGAGGTTACATGTCAGTAATGGTCTGAACCTTCTCAGGGTTGACTTATATGCCTTTTTCGGAAACGTAATATACTTAGAATTTTCCACTTAGGATCCCGAAGTAGCACTTATTCGGATTCAGTTTGAGCTTATATTTACAGCATACTTCAAAACAAGAAGACAAATACGAAATATAGTCTTCATCATTCATGGACTTGACAACCATATATCAACATACACTTCCATCATATGACCAATTAAATCTCTAAAGATTTTATTAATAAGCCACTGGTATGTTGCTCCAACGTTCTTCAAGTCAAAAGGCATAACTACATAGCGATATACACCATCTTCGGCCAGGAAAGCTAATTTCTTCAGATCTTCTTCATCAAAGAAGATCTGATGGTACCCAGAGTAAGCATTTAAGAATGTGTCTGACTCACAACTCTTGTTGACATCAGTAAAATCGATGCTTATTCTCCACTTCCTGCCAGCCTGGGAAACAACCCAAGATTCACCACCCATTCAGTATAGTGAACTTCTCTAATCCACCATGCAGCATTTGTTCAAGTCTGTTAGGATCACATCAAGTTTTTCAGGAGAATGGCGTCTCCTCTTATGCCTAACCAGCTTAGCTTCTGGTGCAGTGTTGATCTGATGTTCGCTCACTAATCGGTCAATACCCGGAACATCATCCGAGGTCCAGGAAAATATATCTACATGTCTTCTTAGCAAGTGGATGAGTTGATCTTAAAATGAAGGGTCAGATATGCCCCGATGCGAGTGGTCTTGGTTGAATCTCCCTCAATCAGATTTATTAACTTGAACCCGATGGGTTCCATGGCCTGTCATGGATGGGATGGCTCTTCCAATAGGTCCACCCGAGCTATCATCATCGGTGCCAGAGTGCGGCACAAGCTCATGTAGCACTGTCTTCCTTCAATCTGATCACCCTTTATGGATATAATTCCTTTGGCAGAAGAAAACTTCAGCATCATGTGATAAGTTGAAATAACACCTCGAACATAATGATCCTTGTAACGACCCTAATTTGGGTCTAGCTGATGTGGTAAAACGTACTAAATAAAACTAAACGTTTGAGCGTAAACTAAAACATAATTCAAAAGCATTAAAGTCTAGCGACATAATTTAAAGTATTCTCAAAAGACCGGACTCTATCACCGGACAACCAACGAGCCTCCTTCCCATGCCCTTCTCATACCTCGTCCGCGTCACCTACAAAATCTGTAAAGTGGTCACAATCTATTAAAGGAAACTTCACGCATACTATATTTGTCCTTCCATTTCTTAAATAAAGCGTACACACACACGTAAGTCGTTTCTTTTAATCGTATACTTATTTTCTTATTATTATTCATTTACCCTTATCATTCTTTTCCCCTTCCCTCATCCCTTTAACTTTACTGTTGCCGAGTGTAATATGCTCGGTACATGTCCCGCCCAAGCCAACCATTAGCTGTAGGTTGACTCGACGCGCCGTATGCTTCCCTTCCCCGGGGGAGTACTTAGGCGCTACCCTTTTTCTCACCCGGATCCGTTCTGCCCTTTCGTATGTATCTTTCCATTCTGGAACTTATCGTTCCCTTCATCAGGCATGCCCTTCCTTTGGTGAATCGTGTACTAAGCACGATGCCGGGTTCAGTCGGACGGTCCATCCTCCCTCACCCCGAGTCTTATTAACATTTGCTTCATTCATTTGTGTCTTTTACTTTCTTTCTTACTAGCCCTTCCCGTTTCCCTACATCGGAACCTTCCCTTACTATATTGTGTTCACTCCGCTTACCTGTTGCCTTCACTTGTTACAATCCCTTCGTGCTTCTCTGCATTTCGTAACATATCTTAGTATTTCATTTTCGATGTTATTATCTTATTATGAACTATGTCGTTACCGTAGACCCTACGTATCTTTCCCTCTGACGATCCGACGTTGAATTGCGATGAAAACACCCTAGTTTGATGTTTTCTCAATAAACTACTCTCCTTCTTCGAAATCCGGTTACAAAAACTAAGGTTTGAGGTTTAGGTTTCAAAATCCGCGATAATTTTCTGCATTGGGAGAAATCCGAGACAATTTTGCTCCCAGGGGAGAAATCTGCGACAATTGTGCTGCTTGGGAAAAATCCGCAATAATTAGCTGCCAAGGGAGAAATGCGCGACAATTATGCTGCCTGAGGGAAAATCCGCGACAATTGTACTGCCTTGGAAAAATCTGCGATAATTTGTTGCATTGGGAGAAATCCGCGACAATTTTGCTTACTCCAGAAAATCCGCAATAATTTTATGCTTCCGCGACAATTTTCGTGTTTTATTACTTTTCCGGGGTGTTTTCGTGTATAAGTGACTAATGGCTTGGTTTTGGGCCTTTCCACCCCTATTTATAGACATTTTAACTTTCCTAATTTACATTTTGACCCCTCCTTTATCTTTTGCTTTATTTTTCTATGTATTTGTTTTCTTTTCGTTCTTTCATTCCCGTATCCCTCGTTATTCATCATCTAGACTTTACTACTATATTCCCTCCTATTTTTCTAACATGCCTTTTTCCTGGCTATTACATCCTTCCCCACTTATTTTGAGTTTCGTCCCAAAACTCAGGCGTACCAATCTTCCATTAATTCCGGTGCTCTTTGTCTAATCTCTCGTTCCGTTTCTCATGTGGGTTCCCTTTCTCCCTGATTGGACCATTGTACTTTCACCATGGGAATTAGTTTGTTCCTGAGCTTTCTTTCCTCTTTGCCTAGGATTTTAACTAAACTTCCTCGTATGTCAATTCTGGGGTTATCTCTATGGATTCCCCCACACATTCTTGGATTCCTTCAGTCACACTCCTCCTCAGTTGGGATACGTGGAAAACGTTGTGTATCCCCCTCATCTCTTCCGGAAGCTTCAGCTGGTATGCTAGGTTTCCGATTCTTCGTTACACCTCGTATGGTCCGATGTACCGAGGACTCATCTTCCATGTCCTTGTGGTCCTTAGTACCCCCTTCATCGGTGATATCTTTCGATAGGCGTGATCCCCAACTTTTAGCTCCAGGGGTCTCCTTTTCGTGTCTGCCCAACTTTTGTATCGGTCCTGTGCTGCCTTAGTGTTCTTTCGTACCACGGCCACCTTCTCAAAGGTGACTTCCACCAATTCTGTTCCCGTGGTCTTTCTCTCTCCAACCTCGTCCCAGCATAGTGGTGTACAACACTTCCTCCCGTACAGTGCCTCATATGGGGCCTTGCCAATGCTACTCTGAAAATGATAATTATATGCAAATTCTACCAGTGGTAGGAAATCTTCCCAACCTCCCTTAAATTACAACACGCATCACCGTAACATATCCTCCATGATTTGGTTCGTTCTCTCGATCTGACAATCCGTCTGTGGGTGGTAGGCTGTGCTCATGCTTAACTGAGTTCCGAGTGATTTCTGTAAGCTTTGCAAAAATCTAGACGTGAACCTCGGATCCCGGTCTGACACAATATTTACTGGAACTCCATGTAACTTAACTATGTTATTCACATATATTTTGGCTAGTCTGTCTACTCCGTATGTTGTCTTGACTGCTAAGAAATGAGCCGCCTTTGATAGGCGGTCAATCACTACCCATATCGTGTCGTTCTTTCGTGGGCTCTTGGGTTATCCTACCACGAAGTCAATGCCGATGTTGTCCCATTTCCACTCTGGAATTTCCAAGGGTTGTAGCTCGCCCCCTGGACGTTGGTGTTCGGCATTAACCCGTTGGCAATTTTCGCATTTGGCCACAAAGTTTGCAATCTCATTTTCATTCCATTCCACCACGAGTGCGTTTTTAGGTCCCGATACATCTTAGTACTTCCTGGGTGAACTGAGAAGGCCGAACTGTGTGCCTCTGCATAATCTTCTTTCTTAACTCCGGCCTGTTTGGTTCCCATACCCGTTCATTCATCCTGTTTAGCCCATTGCTTCCTTTGTTTATCTCTGATTTATCGCTCCTGGCTCCCTCTTTTCATGTTACAGGTTTCTCGGGGTCTAATATATGGGCCTCTAGTACTTCCTCTAATATTCCTGGCTTTGCGTTAACAGTCCCTAATATGACTGTGGTCGACTCTACCACTTTCAATTGTAGGTTCTCCATTTCTTTTAACAATGTGTTTGCTAACACGACATGGGTTTTCTTGCTCAGTGCGTCGGCTATTTGGTTCGCTTTTCCGGGGTGGTACTGAATGTTCAGGTCCTAGTCTTTTATCAGTTCTAGCCATCTCCGTTGTCTCATGTTAAGCTCCCTCTGGGTGAATAGGTACTTCAAACTCTTGTGGTAGGTGAATATCTCGCACTTCACGCCATACAGATAATGTCTCCAAATCTTGAGTACGAATACCACCGTGGCTAGTTCTAAATTGTGGGTCGAATAATTCAACTCGTGTACCTTCAGTTGACGGGATGCGTTTGCTATGACCTTCCCACCTTGCATTAGTACGCACCCGAGTCCTTCCTTCAAGGCGTCGCTGTATACCGTGAAGTCGTGTCCTCGTGTGGATAACACCAGTATTGGTGCAGATGTCAACTTCGTTTTGAGACATTCGAAACTCTCTTAACACTTCTCATCCCACGTATACCTCGTTTCTTTTCGGGTCAAGTTTGTCAGCGGTTTGGAAATCCTTGCAAACCCCTCGCTAAATTTCTGATAGTACCCGGCTAATCCAAAGAAACTCCTCACTTCTTGAGCGTTTTTCGGTCTTGGCCAATTCATCACTGCTTCTATCTTAGTTGGATCTACCGTCACCCCTCTTGCTGATATCGCATGTCCTAGGAAAGCTATACTGTCCATCCAGAATTCACACTTGCTATACTTGGCATTCAACTTATCTTGTCTGAGGGTCTGTAATACTATTCTCAGATGTCGCTCGTGTTCCTCCCGGTTGTGAGAGTAAACTAGGATATCGTCAATGAATACCAGTACGAACTTGTCTAGGTACTGGTGAAACACCCGATTCATCAAATCCATGAAGATCGCTGGGGCGTTAGTCAATCCAAATGGTACGACCATACATTCGTAATGGCCGTATCTCGTTCGAATGGCTGTTTTTGGTATGCCCTCTTCCTTCACTCGGACCTAATGATACCCTGACCTCAAGTCCAACTTTGAGAACACCTCCGGGCCTTGGAGCTGATCAAATAAGTCGTCGATCCTCGGTAACGGATACTTGTTCTTTATCGTAACCTTTTTCAACTCCCGGTAATCGTAACACAGTCTTAACTCACCGCTTTTTTTTCTAACAAATAACACCGGTGCTCCTCAAGGGGAGTTGCTTGGCCTAAGAAATCCTTTTCTAATAGTGACTCAATCTGTTGTTTCATTTCCTGCATCTCTTTTGGTGCCATTCGGTATGCAACCTTGGAGATTGCTTGTGTTCCGGGGAGCAGTACTATTTCCATTTCCACTTCTCTCTGAGGTGGTTGACCCTGTAGTTCGTCGGGAAACACGTCACTATATTCACAAATTACCGAAACTGACTCCAATGGTGTCCCTTCCTTCTCAGTGGTGACAAATGCTAGCCAATTCGACATATCACTATACTCTCCATCCTCCCCCACAATCGGTTTTTCGACCATGTCTCTTTTCCCTTCCTGCGGCGTACTAAAAGTGATCGTACGTTCTCGACATTTCACTTGCGCATCGTACTTAGATAACCAATCCATTCCCAATATAGCATCGAATTCCATATCCCCAACTCAATCAAGTCTGCCTCTGTTCGTACCGTATCCACTTCTACCGCGCATCCCTTATAGATTCTGTTTGCCTCCAGCGCTTCGGATCCCGGTGTTTTTACTTTGATTTTAGTGTTACTTCCCATTACCCCAAACCGTTTCGCTAACTTCTCCGACACAAACGAATGTGTCACCCCACAATCAAATAATACGAAAGCTGTAAAGCCATTAATAGGTAGTGTACCTGCCACAACGTCTTCGGTCTCGAAGGCCTGTTCCTTGTTTACAGTGAACACTCGAGCATTTTCAATGATCCTTTCCTTTGCCCTGCTTTCGGTAGCCCCAGTTTCGATCTTTCTCTTTTATGTGCATTCTCGAGCAAAGTGTCATTCCTGGCCACACTTGAAACAACTGTTGGTTCCTGCCTGGCATTCTCCAAAACGGGTTTTCCCACATTTGGCGCACACAGGCATGATCGGGGGTCCTTGTGCAGACCCGAAACTCTCTGTAGTGACCTTTCCTTTCCATTCTCCCCATCCCTGAACTTCATTCCTCATGGAGCTCTTGGTGCGTTGCTTATCCATTCTTCGCATTCCCCCATCCACTCGGACTGCTGCTGCCACTAAACTTGAAAATTCTTTGTTGTCGCGGTCATACATAGTCAGTTTCACCCTTTCATTAAGCCCTTTTGTAAAACGGTGCATCTTTTCTTGTTCACTCCCCATAATCTAGGGGCATACCTCCCCAATTCTATGAATTCCTGCATATACTCCATTACGGGGCGATTCCCTTGAGTCAGTTTGTCGAACTCGGCCCTCTTGTCCTTCTTAAGCCCTTTTGGTACGTAATAATCCAAAAACGCATTCCTAAACTTCTCCCAAGAGATGGGTCCATCCTTCAGCAGTGAGGCCGACATCTTCCCCACCATCGGGCAGTGCTACCGTCGATCCATAGTGGGGCCAGTCCTGCCCTAAGTTCCTCTGGGGCTTCGATTAGTTCAAACTTCTCTTCCAAGCGAATAATCCACGCCTCCGCGTCCCCCATCTTATCTCTCGTGAAGCTGTTCATTCCAGACTTATTTAACGCATCGTTGTAGTACATTCTACCCTTTTTGGGCTTTCACACTTGTTCCATCTACATGGAGTTTCCCCTCTCCGTCTGTCCCTGCCTTATTACGCTAACTAGGGAACTCGCCATTGTTTGGAATAGATCCTTGAGACTCTCCTGGTTAAACGTGAGGGGCGTCGATGAATCCGCAACCGGGGTTCCTGTCGCCGGTGCCTGTTCTGATGCATTGCTATCATCCTCTCGGTTTCCATTCGCTCTCGTTCAAGGAGCCATTCCTACATTAAGCTTTCGTTATGTCCATACCTACTCATGTCATATGATACATCCTATGTCCATCCCTTCCTATGGTCGGTTGTCCTCCTATGAATTTCCTAGACCTTTCTACGTAGGACCGCACAACTACCGGTTTGGTAGCGATGTTAGGCTCTGATACCATTTGTAAGGACCCTAATTTGGGCCTAACTGATTTGGTAAAAACGTACTAAATAAAACTAAACGTTCGAGCGTAAACTAAAACATAATTCAAAAGCATTAAAGTCTAGCGACATAATTTAAAGTATTCTCAAAAGACAGGAATCTATCACCGGACAACCGACGACCTCCTTCCCATGCCCTTCTCATACCTCGTCCGCGTCACCTACAAAATCTGTAAATCAGTCACAATCTATTAAAGGAAACTTCACGCATACTATATTTGTCCTTCCATTTCTTAAATAAAACGTACACACACATGTAACTCGTTTCTTTTAATCAAATACTTCTTTTCTTCTTATTATTCCTTTACCCTTGTCATTCTTTTCCCCTTCCCCTCATCCCTTTAACTTTATTGTTGTCGAGTGTAACATGCTCGGTATATGTCCCACCCAAGCCAACCGTTAGCTGTTGGTTGACTCGACGAGCCGTATGCTTCCCTTCCCCGGGGGAGTACTTAGGCGCTACCCCTTTTCTCACTTGGATCCGTTCTCCCCTTTCGTATGTATCTTTCCATTCTGGAACTTATCGTTCCCTTCATCAGGCATGCCCTTCCTTTGGCGAATCGTGTACTAAGCATGATGCCGGGTTCGGTCGGACGGTCCATCCTCCGTCACCCCGAGTCTTATTAACATTTGTTTCATTCATTCGTGTCTTTTACTTTCTTTCTTACTAGCCCTTCCCGTTTCCCTACATCGGAACCTTCCCTTACTATATTGTATTCACTCCGCTTACCTATTGCATTCACTTGTTACAATCCCTTCGTCTTCTCTGCATTTCTTAACATATCTTAGTATTTCATTTCGATGTTATTATCTTATTATGAACTATGTCGTTACCGTAGACCCTATGTATCTTTCCCTCTGACGATCCGACGTTGAATTGCGATGAAAACACCCTAGTTTTATGTTTTCGCAATAAACTACTCTCCTTCCTCAAAATCCGTGACAAAAACTAAGGTTTGCTGTTTAGGTTTCAAAATCCGAGTTAATTTTCTGCATAGGGAGAAATCTGCGACAATTTTGCTGCCTGGGGAAAAATCTGCGATAATTTGCTGCCTTGGGAGAAATCCGCAAAAAAATTGCTGCATAGGGGAAAATCCGCGACAATTTTGATGCCTGGGAAAAATGCGCGATAATTTTATGCTTCCGCGACATTTTTCGTGTTTTATGGCTTTTTTGGGGTGTTTTCGTGTATAAGTGACTAATGGCTTGGTTTTGAGCCTTTCCACCCCTATTTATAGACATTTTAACTTCTCTAATTTACATTTTGACCCCTCCTTTATCTTTTGCTTTATTTTTCTATATTTTCGTTTCCTTTTCGTTCTTTCATTCCTGTATCCCTCGTCATTTATCATCTAAACTTTACCACTATATTCCATCCTATTTTTCTAACATACCTTTTTCCTGGCTATTACAATCCCGGTCCTTCCAATAATGGAGTTGTACACCAGGTCAACCTCAACAACAATTAATTCAAGGACTTAGTACGGTCCTTGAATTGGTCCGCCATAGTTATGAGGAACAAGATCTTCCTGCACGGAATAATTCTCCTCTGATCAAAGGCCAGAGGGTAATGTTGGCGATAGTAAGATTGGGGCCCGAAGCCCCAAGTGTTTCTGCTACTTCGTGTCTTATTAGATTGCATGAAGCTTCGATATTCACTAATATCCTGTGGACCCGATGGTCAGCAATAATTCCAGTGATGATAAGAAGATCATCACATGGATCAATAATACCTTCCCGGTTAGCAGAGGTGAAGGTGATGGTGTCCTCGTAAAGAGAGGAACGTTCGGCAGCCGCGTTGTACTTAACTAGTGCGATAAATTCATAATCCTCTTCAGATTTACCGCGCGTTACTCTTTTTCGGTCGCGGACCGACTCATTGATTCCTATTTCGCCGGAGATAACGTAAATCTCTCTAGCTACCTCCCGTTCTGTGGGGCACAACCTATTCTGTGGAGGCTAAGTCTCCATTTCATCTGGTGGGCGAGGAAGATTCTCCTGTCTCCTACCTTTATTCTGCGGGGTTCTACCGCCCCAACCATAAAAACGTCTTCATTTGCACTGCCCACGATTCTCTCGATCGTGCGGAGCTCTTTCGTATTCTGGCGGAGGAAACCTTTGGTCCTTCGCTGGCTCATAATAATTTCGGGGATGCCCCCGATTGTCTTTTCCCCATGGCCTAGAATGGTAAACACTTTGGAGGCCTTTCCGGGAAGATTCAGCATGTTTTCCCTTCGGATCGTTTTGATTGGGCTTTTCTTTTGTCATAGTCGTTACTGTCTCCTACAACAGCGGGCACTTAAATGTCTGGTGGTCGTTGTTATGAAGCAGTTTGCAATACACCCTTTTATCTTCCCTCTTCGAGGGAAAACCTTTCTCAGTAACCATAGCCCCTACTTCTCGGGGATGTCTCTTAGGGTATGCACCCCTATGATCACCTACGGATTCAGGATTCCCGATGGGCTTCCTCAAATTCGGTCGAAAAGCTTCATCCACCTTAATATACTTATTCATATTTTGTAAAAGCTTTCCCAAGGTGGACGGGGAACTCTACACCACACTAAACAAAAGGTCGCACAGTCCTATGATCTGCTGTAGGATATCTATTTTATCTCTGAGCTCCAGTTTGATGCCCCGGGCGGTTTTATTAAAATTCTCCAAAAAGGACCGGAGACTCATTTTCTCCGGGAAATATTTTAACTTATATAGTTCTTGCCTGCTTCGGGGCGATCCTACATTCGGTGCGAAATGCTCAGAGGACACCAAAATGAAGACCTCATGGGATTGATTGTATGGAGCATGCTCGTAAGTTTTTGAACCAAGTTCGGGCATCTCCATGTAAACCAGCCGTGAAAATACGGCACTTCAGTGAATCCGAGGCCCGAACCATTCCTATCCTTAACTCGAAATCAGCGACGTGATCAATGGATCTCTGTCATCCTTGAAAGTTGGCAACCCCTCGAGGTTGCGATAATACCGATCTGGGACTGCTGCCAGATATCTTCAGAAAAAATTATCATCAAATATCCCAAAGCACCTAAGACATTGCAAGACTGTTGGGACGAAGTGTAGGCAACGTGTAAGTTGTGCCACCAGTCTTCATCCATGTTTCGCGGTATCGGTGGCTCCATGGCCCTTTAAAATAATCCAGGATTTCGCCCAAGATCGGGCTCAAAATCCCACTACGTGGGCAACGCTTCCAACTCCGTGGTAAGCTCAATGATATCTACATGCATTCCAAGTCGTTCTCTAGAACATGGATGCAATTTCTTCCTGGGAGAGAAGGTGTAAATAGATATCTACGCCTCCTGATGGTAACCCCTCGCCGTTTGATTTCTTCATCATCAGAGATATACATTTCATGATCTCTCCAATATCCTTTGTCCTCTAGAACGGGGCACGAAGCAATCTATGGCCATGTTCAATCCTCTTCCGTTGTAACTTCTTGCACAACCTTCCTAATAGCCGCCCCTAAATCCTGTAAGGAAAATGTAGGGGGGAAGGTTGTCAAAGCGAACTTCGCTATTATTGCTCGCTGTATTTCCAGTCGTAATAGTTTTGCTTGTCCTTGTCAAGTAGAGACCTCAAATGAGAATCTAGAAATCGTCCCCACGGATGGCGTCAAACTGTTATGGTCTAAAAGACAGGGTATTAACAGTCAACATGTCCGAAATTATCAGAGCATGTTTTGCAGTTTATAAAAATTGGGGGACGATAGTAAAATGCAAACTAAGCGATGAACAAGCGATTTAACGTGGAACATCACTTAACAAAGAGAAAAAACCACCTAGCTAAGAGTAAGAATACTCTTAACTAAATTCATTAATAGAACAGTGATGTTACAACGTAAATAAAGGCTTTAAAAAATGACTAAGGGAAACAGCAAGAGTCAAATGACAATAGTATAGGGATGCACGCGTGAAAAATGGTCCTATGTGCATCATAAGGTCCTCCTGAGTTAGCCACTCCATCTCTTATTTATAGAGGAAAATCGTGCGTGGAAAACGTTTTGTAACCATATCTGACAACGTCGTTTTCACCATAACAAAAGCATGGCAACTGCCTGCATCACCCTAGTAGCCATTTTGAACCGATCTGCAAGGTCGGTCCCGAGCTCTCAGTGAGCATACATCAGTGATCCTTCAGTCCTAATAGTTATATGGGTTTTGAAGCTCCGTTACCTTTAAATAGGTTGGGTAGTTACCAAGTAATAGATCATGGGCCACGTAAGTTCGTTTTTTGTCACATGGGCCAACCCAAACTACCCTATGCTTCCGCCAGTTCAGGGTACCGGGTTCCAAAGCTCTCATCACTCGGAGTGTCTCAACATGCAAAATTCCCTGACTACAGCTGTTATACCCATGTTTGCTCCATCAGAAAGAAAAACAAGAGTTATGAATATATATGCACTGAGAATATGGAATTTTTTAATAAAAAACGATCACAGTCGTTACAAACCTCTCCCCCTATACGACCTATCGCTACGTCTTGACCCATTAACCGGCTGAAATCGATGAACACCCTGTGATTATTTCGACCACGCGGCTGCAGATTCGGATCCAGGTGAAAGTAATCAAGGGCAGGCCGGTTAGAAACTCGGTCAGATCTCGGTATCCGAACAGCCACTCCATCCTTTATCATTATAATGCCGGCTTGACTACCCATCTCAAGCTAATCTTTCATGATGAGTTTTGAGATATCTCTTATAAGAAAGGTGTAGAGGAAATTTTCATCTAACCCACTTCTACTAGTAGGCTTTGATAATTCCAGAGATGGCCTTCCACAAGGCGTTTTCCTTTGTCTAGACGAGCCTCTTCTGGCACCTCTTCCACCGGCGAGTCTATTGGTCAACCCCCGCTTATTTCTCCCTCCTCGTCATCTCCAACGACGTCAATCAACCCCTCAGTGAAGTAATACATCTCCCCTTCAGGTGTGGGATCTTCGGCGTGGAATTCCAATTGTCGGGCCACGGAAGATAGATCTTCAGCATTCTCATAAGCTTTAGGGGCAGGTATATTTTCTTTTTGATCAGAGAACTCCACTATTTAAGGAACGCGTGGAGAAGTCGTGGGCCGAACCTCGGTTTGTGCGCTAAGCGCCAGTTCGGCAGCCACAGTTTTGTTCCTAGCTCCAGGAGCCATCTCCACTATAAGATATTCAATCTCCAAGACTAGTGCATGGAGTAATCTCAACCTGTCAGCTGGAGCCATTATTTTATCTACAAGAATAAACAAATTATATAAGCAATAGAAAAAGATGATTATAAATCAGATCTTTATTTAAACGAAGGGGCTATTTTCCTATCGAAGAAAGGTTCATTGAGATGGTTAAGGTGTGAGGGCACGAGTTTGGAACCTAACAGTCCCCCTACTAAAGTAGGGAGGAGCCGGAAGAATCATGAAGGCAACCAGAATTGGCACGTAGAATAAAGTTTTCGCGGTCCAATCAACACCATCCGATCCGACACACGCAATGAGCCATTTACTTAAGGGTTTCGGAGGAGCCCCCCACAGAGAAGGATAATAAGACTCTGGTAAAAAAATTCGCTTTCAGTAGGGAACCGCCACAGGAGTCTGATTGTGGACAGGTCAGTGGTGCCCACACCCACGATAAAAAAGAAATATCTCTTTCAATCATGGTTCGATTGAAGAGTTACAAACGGAAAGGGACTATTTTGGTGCCTCAAACGGAAGAATATGCAACCCTAGGCACCATAATAGATAGCCGTACTAATATGGAAAATCTGGAAAAAACGGCTTATAGTCGGCGGAATATGGCAGGTTTCCTTGAAAATGATAAAGGCAACTATGTGAGAAATGAAATTCTGGTTTAGTTGGAATAGTTAGATTCTTAGGTGAGTTATGAGCTTTACGATGAATGGATGAAGTGGAAAGCGAAGCCCGTAATCTAAGTATTCAAGGCAGATAGTGTGGGTACCGACAGGACGACACAAAATCCGGTCAGAAAGTTGAAGTTGGTACAAAACACAGTTGGAAGGAAATTGATAATCTTCCACAACTGATTTCCACTTTCGGGCATACATACTATAAGGTTGGTCAAAAGATCTCAGAGATTTAACTGCTGAACTACGAGGACCGAGCGTATTCTCAAGGTGGCTAATTGCTACCTTGAATTGCTAGGCGGAGAAGATGACAGACTCGAACTTGAACTCCTCGAGTCATATGAGGAGTTCGAGGAATTGGACGACAAAGTATCGGGATTCGAAGATCGGGCAAATTTGGAAGACATCGTATTAAGCTGGTTGAAAAAAATTTCGGAAATTTTTCTAAGTGTGTCACGAGTTTTCGTACATAAAGTCAAGAGTTTAAATAATTAAGGTTTTTTACCGATTCTGTCGTGAGTTTTCATTAAGAATAGATTATTTTGTTAGGAAGTCGCGAGAGTTACTATTCGGTTAAAGAATGTAAAATATGATATGTGCAAATCGTATATGCTAAGTGGGCCTGCGTTACTTGGACTGTTAATATCTCATTGGGCCTAAAATGCTTGGCTAATTATTGAAAAATTAAACATATGGTTAGCAGGGCACGGCAGAGACTCTCTTGAAGATTAAAAAGAGTGAGAATGGGGCAAAAAACTGGTTGAAACTGTTTTGAGAAAAACCCTAACCGCGTGTTGAGTGTTTTTGTGATTTTGGAAGCCGATTCTTCTCGTTTCTATAGAACGACACTCGCATATTGTGTTATGCGTGACCTTTGGTGCTGCATTTTGAAAAGAATACCTAGCGAACAATAGATTGAAGGGGTTGGTTATGTGCTTAAGTTGTCGGAAGCGATTATACTTGTCTTCTTGAGTACGAAATCTGTTCATAGTGCGTGTCTTGGCTTCTGAGCGCTGGAATTGAAAACTTGTGAATTTTGTGTATCAAACAGATTCTTGATACGTGAAGGAATTCGGTAACGGGTAGTTTCTGAATTTTAATTCATACTTGTTACTTTCTGATTTGTTCTTTGAGTGTGCAGGGAACTCGATAATCGAATTGTAGCTCGCTGAATTTTGGGTGAAATTCAGAAAGTTTTGAGAACAAAACTTTCGAAATTGGACAACCGGTGGTGTTAAAGCTTTGGGAGAAAAATATTGAGCAATTCTATCCCTTAACTTTACGTTTATTGCGATTACGTGTGCTATTTGTCTATAATTAGCGTGGCATTGAAATTTCTATGTGTATACATTTCAATTTGCTAATTAGTGAAAATAACGCAGGGTCGGATAGTGGACTGCCGATACGATCGATTCTAAGCCAAGAATCGTGATCGGATACCACTTAAAAAGTCTTGGTGTTCTTATTTTATGTTATAAATAAAACTAGACTTAGGATAAAATACACAAATCATTTTTCAGTTAAGAATAAATAATTCAACAAAGAAGTCGTGAGATTTTATCACAAAGTCGTGACAGAGCTTCAAGTTAACGCGAAATGGTACTGTTATGCGAGGAGGACAAGGGTATTTATAGGAACGGACCCCCGGGACGAAAAGTCATGAAATTTTTGCCCGATCTCAGAATTTAACTTTCTTAGTGTCAAAACGACCGCTTCAGCGAGTAGATTTCAGTCTTACTCGTGGTTTTCTCAAAATAGTTTTTGAACGATTGTTGGTTTTAGAGACGAGCCGATATGATGTGGTTTGCAACTCAGAATC
This sequence comes from Utricularia reniformis, assembly GCA_009725065.1. Lineage (NCBI taxonomy): Eukaryota > Viridiplantae > Streptophyta > Magnoliopsida > Lamiales > Lentibulariaceae > Utricularia > Utricularia reniformis. The sequence goes on from RWGZ01001563.1 coordinate 34,412, forward strand.
TGAATCTGCAAACTAGGGGACTATTGATATTACCAAAGGGTATTAACATCATTGTGATACCCCCAGAGCTCGTTTGGCATGACTAAATGATATTTTTCAGTTTTCTGTTATACTTTCATAGTAGTGCAATTTCGAGGGTAATCTGTGCATCTCGAGCCCACGTGTAAGAGTTCTAATGATGTTTTGAGAAGTTTTGGATGATTTTGGCACAGAATAACGCCGGGGGTATTTTCATAATTTGGCACCCAAAGAGCACGTCGATGAGATTTTATGATATTTTGGGTATTTTCTAAGTATTGGGAGATCCAAAATTCATCAACTGTATTTTCTAGTATTTTATCGGCATTACGTATTATCAACGGTCAACCGGAGCGTATTTCGGAAGTTCCCGAACATTATGGCACTTATCCAGGTGAAACAGGGTGTTTTTAAGCGATTTTGGCCAAATTAACTAAGACTAGGCTTTTGGACCACAATTGACCTATTCGGCCAAGTTCTTCTATAAATATAGGTCCTTAGGCCCCGGAAAATGGTTCATATTCTTGGCACGCATCGAAATGCAAGGTTTTCGTGTGAACTTGCCCCCGAGACTCGCGATAACTTGTATTCCACGTCGTTGTCGCAAACTTTCGCTCAAAAAGTCGTGAGTTTGTGCTGAATCGTGAATTTTCGTCTTATTTCGATGGCTACGGATTTTCGTATCTTATTCCACGGAGACTCGATCAGATCTCGTGAGTTTTTGCCTCTTTGAATACTATTCGCGAGTTTTTGTCCCGTGGACTTGTCCGTCCGGGGTCGACTGTGCGGAATCGATCATTCCTCGGATTTTATCCACTCGGATCATTGATATCGCTTGATTGAATTTGTATCCCTTGATTATTATAGTGAAAACCAAGGTAGAGATTTCCTCTCACGAGGACGTAAGCTCAAATTTTGTGGGCTTAACCTCGTATATCGCTCGTGTCTCCACATTAATTGAATCTAAAATAATAATCATAAAGCATTTTTAGACAATTTCAATATCTAGATCATTTTTCCCTTGAAATGAAAGTATCTTCATCTTGATGTTATCTATATCATTTTCAAAATTCCCTCTTCTGAAATTCCTACGAGTATGTCGAACCACGCATTGCTTTGATCACTAAATTCTCCATTTATCTCTTCATCTGAATGTGCAATCGCATGATCTTTTCTTGCACTTTGAAATTGAGAGTGACACCCATATTGTTTAAGATCATCTATGGAGTGAGCTTGTTCCTATAATTGATCATTCGGTACGTCTAAACTTTCATTTAATTGTCGAAACTCTTTTTGCATTGCCTTCAATAAAAACTTCATATTTATTTCCTCTTCGTGAACAACATATTTATTATTAGAAGTTAACATCTGTGAAAAAATAGAAGATGGACAATTTCTAATTATTTTTTTCTTGGATTTTTTATCAAATGAACTCGCTTTGCCTTTTCAACTCATGTTCTAGACTAGGGTTCTTATTGAGCTATTCAAACAACACCAATGATTTCAAATTGATGTGGCAAACGTGATGGGCAAAAATAATGATTTTTGGTTTACTACTTGATGTTAAATGTTCGAAACCAAAAGTTCTAATGATAGATGGGCTACGAACACAACTGGAAGAGATTGGTTAATGAAGCAAAAAAATATGTGGGAATGTAAATAAATAACAATGGTCTGAGTGATATGAAAATTTCAGGCACAATTTTAATTAAGATGGAGACACATGTTTATTAGTTTTTCTTGCAAGGAATATTGAATACATGAATTATGAAAAGTCCTCCAAATCCAACTCTCAATCAAGAGGATGTAATCAACAATATCACAAGAGATGGAGAAAGCACAATGATAGAGAACTTCACATATAAACTTTTTTTTCTTCAAATTGTTTTTGTATTTTTTTCGAATTTTCTTGTATTTGTTTTAATCTGAAAGAAAATAAAGAATAAATTTGTCCCTAGGCTATGATACCATTTGATGTAACCCCCCAAGATTATATAGCATGTATTTCACAACATATATGGAATAAACGCTAGAAGCTTAAAAGTGTACAAAAATAGAGAGAATGATAAGGTACCACACTAATAGAATATAGAAGAAATCGGGTGAACGGCACAAGCGAAATCTTGATAAATTCAAAAAAGTTCCTCAAATAACCTAAGGAGGAACCCCTCACATAAATCAATCCAAAAGTAATCAAATTCGAGTTTTAGAGGCTTTATATAGCATAACCTAATAAAATAGCTTATTTCACCTAAAAGACCTTATTCTAGGCCTAAATTTATCCTACTTATTTCTAAAATTCAAGACATTAAGCAAATTGAGTCTAAATTTAAATAAACTCAATAAGATAAACCATCTTGATGAAGTTTTTCAATAGGAATCTTGTGTAAAATTTGGTGGATTTTGAATCCATGTTTTTTATGGTGAATTACATTTGGGAAACGTTATCGTTGAATAACCGGTTGACAAATGTTTCCCAATCGCTAGCAAATAAATTTTGCTATTAATTGGTTAATTAACTTTACCAAAATCGACTACAAGGGACTGGCAAACTTGGGAAACGTGAGCACATTCGACCTTCCCAAAATAGTTCGCCCCCTCTACCCCACTATAAATAGTCCTACTCTACCCTTTAATCTTCACTCCACCACCATGTATTCATCTTCTTCCCATTTTTATAGGTATGTTACTTTACTTAATTTTAATTTTTTAATATGTTAAGATTAATTTTTCAATGCTTAATTTATGTTATTATTTAATTATATATTGGTTGTTTTGAAATTGCAATTTAATTGTTTTAATGATTAATTTTATTATTTTAATACTAATTAATTGATTTAACTTTTTTTGTTCGATCAAGAGATCGACCCGTTTAGTGCATTTTTTAAAGAAAATCATCTTCGTTTATGGATTTATTGATGAGCCAAAACTCGTGGTTTTCTTATTGTTCTTTTTTGTAAAAATTGGTGATTTTACGTTTAATATTTAATGTAGGTTTTATTCATAAAGAAGAAGTCGACCTTGGAGATGCAAAATTTGATTTAGATGCTTCTGAAATAGAATTAGAACTTGAACCACCACCTCTACGATTTAATGGTAGCGTGGGAAATGAATCATGTACTCACACAGTTGTATATGCTTTCCGATTGGCTCGGCTTTTAACTGGAGTTTCTCCAGGTGATCGATCGAGTACATATCTTATGGAAGATCCTGTAAATGTGGATGATATTTCATTTGCCCAACCAAGGCGTCTATACTTGTCTTATAATATGATGAATCATGAGTTGGAGTTGGGAATGGAATTCCAAGATAAAGCAGAAGTTCAATATCAGTTTGTCATTTCCATATCATCAAACAATATCAGTTTAAAGTTATAGATAACACTCCTTGTTGTGCGATTGAGTGTTTTATGAAAGGTCAAGTAGGTCGATTTCACATTCGTGCCAGATGTGATGTGAATGACCTTATATGGTAGTTTTCAAAAGGTTATAGACCAAATTCTTGTGGTGCGAGAAATATATCTACCAGACATTGCAATATGACTTTGAATTTCATAGGTCGCGATATGGTACAATACATATGGAATAAAGGAGGTATGCAAAATTTTAAATTCTTCTTCTTATTTTTTATAGTATTAAGATTTTAAATAATCAAATTGTTTAATTTTGTGTTTATATGTAGTTTTGAAAATGACTGACGCTTGAAACAAAATTCAAGTTAGGTATGGTTATACGGTCACTAACGATAAGACATGGCACGGGGTGCAACTTGTTTTCAAATTAGTACACGAGTCTTGGGAGTATTCAAACCCTCATCGGCCATACCATGGAAGAATCCTGGTACTGCATTAGAATGTCAATGTTTCAACGCCGACACTTGACCTCTCAATAAAATTATACGGTTCGTTTTTTGGGCATTTAAACCATACGCAGAAGTGTATAACCATTGTGTACCAGTTATTTCCATAGACGCAACACATCTTTACGCATGGTAAGTACATTTTATAATAGTTATGTTTTTTCAAATTTATATGACTACATTTAACATATAACTTTACATATAGTTATGACCACAAGCTATTGATTGCGGTTTATAGATATGTTGGTGGTTATGTTATCCCCAACAACCTGTGACATACTTCGTATATGGTCTGCCTGCACACCATAAACGCAAATACCACTACATAAATTGCAGGAAAGAGATAACGTAAAGTGAAATTACCTCGTACATAATGGGTTGTGCTACACCCCCATGCAAACCCCGCTCTCCGACGTTTGTGTTTCCCTGTATTAGAACAACTATATTGTGGTACCATGTGTAATATGCTTCCTCGTCTATAGATTCATTATCTAGCTGATATAAATGTTCCGACCTCGATGCCCAAATACCTAAAGTATTGGAATGTAACCCATCCCAATTTTGCCCTGTTCCACCTTATGTACATGGCCTTGATAGTAATCCTACTGAATAGATAGTGGTATAGAAACTCGTAGGCCTAACTATCTCATAACCCACTCGATGTTATGAGGCTCAGCTATGCTGAAGAAGAACATCGACCTTGAGTACCTCTATAGAGCTTCTGAGGGTTCACAAACATTCGCCAAATGAATTGATGTGTGCAGTGTCCAAATGAATTAAATGAACAAAAAAACACAAAATTTGTAATATAAGATGTAACGATTAAAAAAATAAACATCAAGATTAACTTACAGTGTAGAGTTACTCCTGATCGACGAAGTAAATCCAACGAATCCCGACAAATACTCAAATGGTTACCAACTTTAGTGCGAACTATACGCTCAACAAAATTGTCATAACCACCATAATATGTGTTGTAAATGAACTTAAAGTACAACTGCTATATAAAGAATATAGATACATCTAACCAAAGACTATCTGGCATGAGGAATCATAATCGTCTCTAGAAAAGTGATCTCCTAACTCAGGCGCAATAGTCGGAAACCGGCTATATGCGCAAATATGATGAACACAAAAATATTAATCATCTTAATGTACTATTAGAACAGAGTGTTTACCATTAGCAAACGCATCAGGCCACCCAGAGTCCGACATCACAAGGCACCCTCGCATAAATTGCTATACAAGCAGGCTAGAAATGCCGACCCCCAACCAAACCTCTTCATTTCTTTATCATCTACGAATAGATCTAGAAACATCAGCATGGCATGATCGCCATGTGTGTCAAGGAACAGAATGCCGCAGACTACAATGGCGACAATCACACAAACTAACATGGTATAACATTGAATTATACATATTATATAGTTAACAAGGCAAAGAAGTATGATTTTTATCTTAAAACTTCGTCATCGAGGGAAAGCATAGTAACTAAATTAGCTGTAGCTATAATGTGAGCACCCAATGACCCCAAGTAGAGACACCGACCATTTATTTTGTCCTTGTTTGCAACCCGACCGAAGTGCTCCAATAAAAACAGAATTCACTCTTGGTCAGTCTGAACTATTCTTCGCCTAATAATCGGATTCCCGTCAATCTTTTGACCCCAAATCAAAGACACATCTTGTAATGTGACAGTAGCCTTCAAATGAAACACATCGTAAATATAAATTATAAGAGCATATTAGTAAAAATAAATACTTACTTCCCCGCATGCAAAGAACAATTTATGTGTCTCTGGTCTCCACCATTCTACTAAAGCACTCAAAAGATGATGATCCAATTGCAAGCGATAGCTTTTGAAGACACCATAAAATCCACACATGTCAAGAAGCTAGGCAACATTCGAAATGATTCTTAAATTTTAAGAGTCTTCTCTCAATGTCTGAAATTTATTTGCTTGGCACTATCATCCCCTCGAAGCAATTTGCAAGAGATATGTCTGTCCTATAGAGTTAAGACGCTACGATCAGTTGATTGTTGTGTTCAATGCGCCATATGGTGTCTGTATAAATTCATAAACCAAAAAAAAATGTATTAAATCACACATTTCACAATTCCATAATCAACATATTAAAACCTATATTCACAATCATAAACTACATTTCAACACTTCAAAACTAAAATTAAACAAGTACATAATCAATTTTCAATTCCATAATCAACATTGTGAAACCTATATTCACAAACATACACTAATTATTTTCAACACTTTCAAATTAAAATTAAATAAATACATAAACAATTCTAAATTACATAATCAACATAATAAAACCTATATTCACAAACATGAAACCTATATTCACAAACATAACAACCCACCTTCCCACTTACACAATATTGAACGCTTTGGACTAAGCGAACCCTAAGAGTTATTAGGGCTCACGATTTTATTTTTCCTTAACCCTAAACTTCTAGTGAGGACTTGGTGTCACATAAGCTGTTGGTGAATATTGCATGCTGAGACACTCCATTCTCGATTATCAAGACTCGAATGGGGAGCAAGCTACGGATGCTTCAGAGAGGCTAATGAGGAATCAATCGGAGAACTATGCGAAGGAGATCGAGGAGCTGAAATCCGAACCAAACTATGTCATTTAGGCTTTGCGGTGGTTTCATTTAAATGAACTTACAGAGCACCAGGATGTTTACATAATCAATGAGCATTCGCTCCAACAAACACAGAGCCTACTCCGTGTAGATCTTGAGTATGTGACCACCCAAAGAGATCAACCTAGTGCCGAGGTTAAATTGACGGCTGAGAAAGATGCGATAGAAAATAAGGCCAACATTTCAGCTCTATGGGATGCAAAATAAAATATATATGATTGCGAACTTGCCACCAAACACTCAGAGAGGATAATGATAATCTCCGGGCAAGAGTGGCCACAACAGTTGAATAAGTGCATCCAAAGGTCGTCTCGAAGTTCACGGTGCACTCTCCTACATTCAGGAACTTAAAAGTGTTGGAGAGCGCCAAGTCATGGATGATCACGAACTTGCCACCAAACACTCAGAGAGGATAATGATAATCTCCGGGCAAGAGTGACCACAACAGTTGAATAAGTGCATCCAAAAGGTCATCTCGGAGTTCACGGTGCACTCTCCTAGATTCAGGAACTTAACAGTGTTGGAGAGCGCCAAGTCATGCGTTCGATAATTCTTCAAAGGCAGCATGCAAACCCAAAGAATCTTGGGAGTGGCGTTGATGAGAGAGGATCGAAAGAAACTTAACCCTGAGCTCTCCGGAAAATTTGAAGTTGAACTTAAGGCAGAAATATTGGATTGTACACAAGATCCATTCAGTGTCATCAAATAAACTCTTGAAGAAAATATGACATGCAGTGCTTCTCAGGGGAAATTGAGACTAATGAGGGTCCATTGCCATATTCATATTCCTGAATGGGTCCAATGTATCATAAGGTGCTAGACCCTCTTCTTTCTCACATCCTTGATGCAAACCCTAAGGTTACTGCTACAGGTCTTCCTATGGTCGTTCCTGCAAGCGTGATAGCAGCCCGAGATCGCTTAAAATAAGGTTTCGAGAAGTTCCAAGCTGCCCAAAGTGCTGCAGCAAGTTTGGGACCGGTTATTTCACTAGAATGGAAGTTATCTACACATCATTCTCATACGGTTCCGCATCCGCTTCTCCAACTCAGACCCTTGAAGCAACGATCCAACAAGACGGGCAACAGCTGCGGGCCTTCACAAAGAAAGAAAAAAAATAGTTTTCTGATATTTCGTGATGTGTCTTCCTATTTCATTCATTCATGTTCCCTCCATTTGTTGTTCCTCGAACCTATGTGAATATATTGATACTCTCAATCATATTTTGATCTATTTGTGTTTCTCATTTAGTTGAATATAATATATTTGATAAACTAAATAATCTTCTTCGCACCATCATCTCCAAATTTTCACATCACTAAAGTAACTTCTATTTGGTCTCAAAAGGCCTCGATTGCGAAGCAAGTTCTACTAGCTCCATAGCCTCGATGGCCCTTCCTCGATTAGATTCTTAATTTTTACCAATAAAAATTGGATATTTATGTTCACTTGCACTCTCTTCACAGATGATGTAGAGAATCGATCAAGAAATGAAGAACAGCAAGAGAAATTTCACTAAGGCAAAAACCCAGTTCTAAAACATTCACCAAAACTACCCTCTACGATACAGTGACCACTTTAAATAGAAAAAGACAATATCAAAGACAAAATATATAAAAATATCCTTAAAATAACTCAAAGTTCTGAAATTCTAAAGAAAGATCCAAATTTTCCGAAAGCTCTTGTTGAAATATCAGTTTGGTCCGACGAACAGATCCAAAGTCATGCCCATTTTGAAATAAGTGGACATTGTCATTGTCCGTCAAACTTCACCTTCATCCACAAGTAATTCTCCATTAATCAAATAATGGACAATGATATATTTCAACGATGGTTCATCGGGTACGATATCCAATAAAATCAAGGTATTGTTTGAGAGTCACAATTTCCAACCTCGACAGTTAAACTCGCCGTAAGGGTGTTATATGGTTGATAATGTATCATTGTCACCCCCCGAAACCGAGCCTAGCCGTTTTTAGGTGCGCGACATGTCATGCTCCACTCTTTTTTTGAAACACAAGGCACTTTTTCATATTATAATATAATTAAAACTTACAATATCGGAATAAACTCATAAATAAACTTATACAACTTGATCTAATTCATTTTGAATCTTCTCCTCGCTAACATATTAACAAACTCACTTTGCTGCCGACTTCATAATCACTCTTAGTATCAACCGACGACTATCTCTTCCCATGCTCCCCTTAATCTCATCTCTTCCTACAAAACTGTAAAACGGTCATAATCGAATGATAGAAACTTCGGTTAAAACTCTTTAAAAACTTAACTTTATTCCTAAAACATCTTTTCTTTTGAGAACTCGACTTGCTTTGAAATATGCTTTAAACACTCATCGTAAAGCATCTTTATAAATGTCATACTTGAAATTTATCTCTTTTTGACGCTCTTTGAAATATCTTTATGAAACTCGTTAAAACTCATTTGTCTTTGAAGCTCGTTCTAAATCTCATTTGAAAACTTCTTTCGTACTCACTTAAGAACTTATCCATCTTTGGGCTATTTCGAATTTTTATTTTAAAACCTCGTAAAACTTACTTGAAACTTTACTTGAAACATTACTTATCATTTTCTCATGTGTCTTTTACTTATCTTGTCGGCTCTGTTTTACATGCCCGGTGATATGTCTCGCCCAAGCCGACCATTAGCTGTTGGTCGACTCAACGAGCCATATGCTTCCCTTTCCCGATTGAGTACTCAGGCGCTACCCCTTTTCTCACTCAGGTCCATTCTGCCCTTTCCGTACGCATCTTTCCATTTTGGAACTTATCGTTCCCTTCATCAGGCATGCCCTTCTTTTGGCGAATCGTGTGCTAGACATAATGTCGGGTTCGGTTGAATTGTCCATCCTTCCTCACCCCAAATCTTATTCTTTCATAATAATTCATACAATAATATAGGGACACCATCTCCCGACGGACACTCCCACCCGCAGGGACAACGTATCTCAAAACATTTTAAATTAAACATTTCATCGTAAAAAGCATAAAATAAATAGCATTAAACTTATATTATTTGATTAATCATCCCACGTACATATGCTTCATACAATGTCTCATGTCCTATTCTAAAATCCCTACACCTTTTGGTACATCACATGCTTATGGGAATTAATTGCACATCGATATAGCCCTAAAATTCAAATTAGCCTTCACTTCAATTTTCAACCAGAATACATAGCAAATACATGCCTCCTATTTGAATGAAATTTCATAAAATGATATGCCAAGATTGCCGACCCAACAACTAATGTGATAATTCTCCAATACACGACTCCAAGAAACTTTTCATACACAACAACTCGTTTGAAATCAGCGTTTGAATGATAACCCAATAGTAACCACTCAAGATTGATAATCTAGTCAACGGATTGAATCAAATGAATTTTCTAGACGAACAGCCACATAACCTCATATCCTGATTCACCCATGATGAGTCCATTAGACCTTAATTTCTCTTTTCGTTCGGTGGCTTGTTTAGGGAGCAAGATGAATGCACAACCACAAAGTTTGGCTCATACTTGGTGAATTGGGGCAGAACCCAAAGCATCCGGCCGCCGATCCCCCTTTCTCCTCGATAAATTCATTTTATATGTAAAGTCTAGGCATGAGCAACCCAACATGTAATGGGTTTTCACATAAGGCCCATTAATTCTCCAATATTTACAATTACTTGCGATCCATGCGATAATGTTAAGTATTTGCATCAAAAACTTTTAAAATACAATATTATAAGCTCTTTTATTTATTTAGTATCATTCCGCCTCATAACACGATTCTTAATCATTATCGTGTGTTAATTATTATCTTATCGATCACTAATTTTCAGGTTTTTACATTTATATATCTCCTAATTTATTCAAATGAACTTTCAGTCTCTTATTATTTTGAAATACTCTTTCCAATCTTCTCCAGTCATCTGACATATATCATTTGTGATTTCTAAGAAACTACCCGGAACTATCTTATCGAACATCCGTTTCTATCTCCTATCTGGGTCATTACAATCATGATCAAGATCTTTGATTCGTCTAAAAGTGTAAGAAGTGTGGCATATTTTGCAAGGAAATCAGCACGAGTGTGAGACTTTACATAATATTACAATAACAATAAAAGTTATAAGGGTAAGTGTTAAGAAATATGTGTAGTTAAATTATGATTACAATGACATGTTAATAGAATTTATTAGTTTTCTTGAAGTATAGATAACAAATAATTAGACTTTAAGTTATTTTATAAGAGATGAATGGAAATAAGAGTAACTAATATTGATTAGAGGCATTCCTATATAGTAAAATATAATAAAACTATAAGTGTAATTAGATAATTGGATGGAATTTTGACTTCTCTAAGGTACCACACGGTGGTAGGCTATGATATAGATAATCTTGAAAATCTTAAGACGCAAATAAACACTTTGACATGAAATTTTCGAAAGGTAGAAGGTAGAGAGGAAGAAAAAAACAACAACCTTAGGGAAAAGAGATAAGGAGATGTATTGCTTTTTGTGTCTAGTTCTTATGAGCTAAAAATTCATATTAGTATGTCTATCATAAGGAAAAGAGTCCTAAAGTGTTATATAATTTGTGGGAGATTATAAATCAGAAGAAAATTAAAGGTAATTAGTCTGATTGAGTTTGAGATAAACTACAAACATTTTTCTAGTATCTATGTAATTATGTGAAATGTGGGAATTTTCTGGTATCATTTGGTATAGTATTTTGTGCAAAGTCATATATGGTTTTACTCCTTGTTGAGTCTAAATTTGGTAAAAATATGTTTGGTGCATGAAGATTTCATAATACGATTTTATGCAACATTTTCCAAAGTGTCGCAAAACTATTTTTAATCTGCGGCAGTGTCACATGAGGTGTATTCAATGATATTTCTGGAACGTTTGAGAGCTTTGATTAACGTGACTCTTTTTTCATATTGTAGCCACATGAGTTGGCATATACTGGGAATTTTAAAATGATTTTAGAAAGTAATCTTGGCTCTCAAAATTGATCTGGTGTAATAGGGTATCAAACTGCACTTCCTTTAGTAAATGCTGTTTTTGTAAATTGTGACATGTTTATGTGAAACCTCGAGTCTTTGTGGACGCGCATCACTAGCAACATGGTTTTACCATGGTTATGGCTAAAGATCAGGCTAGTTTGTTGAGGAAAATATGGGGTACGGCCCATAAAGAGGAAAATAGTTCTTATATTATATGATCAAATCTTAGAGGTGTTGATTAGTTGGTTGCGCTTCTTGTCCATCTATGAGGTGCGGTAGGATATAATTACGGTCTCTGAAACTATGGTGATGCTAAAACCATGGTTTCGGATGGGTTACCATACCTTACATGGTAATTGAAAGAAAAAAGATGTGTTGTCATATGTGTTATTATTTCCTTATATGATGTTTTGATTGTTAACATACGTATGTTTCATTTGCATCGTATTTTTACTTATTTCAGACTCTGACCACTCCCCCCCTTA
>RWGZ01001563.1:61907-73013 GCA_009725065.1 Utricularia reniformis
ATACTTATACACTAAATCATTGTTCTCAAATATGATTTTTTTATTAAATTATTATTTTTACTAATAATTGAATAGTTATTGTAGAATCAGTATTGAGCTGTATTGAAATTTGAAACGTTATTAAGCTAATTTTTTTGAATAATTATAATTTAATAAATATTAAAAAATGAATTATAATTAAACTAAAATTAAGCATGGGTGGGCAAGGGCATAAGTGAACATAACACAAGTCATAAGTGGGGCAACCACATGAGCGTGTACAGTCAAGCTTCACAAATAATTGCCGCAATATTAAAATAGAGAATCTGGAATGACATAATTACCCCTATATGTCAGTGTCCTTGTCCATCTTCATTATTTAATATATACCCCCATTCATGACACAAAATTATTTAATATTTACATATGATGTCGATTGGATTATAATTAAATTTTTAATATTTAAAGAATTTATTTAAGTAAACCAATTAAATAAATAAAAATTGGTTACAAAATAATTTTATTAAAAAAATTAATCATATAAATTGACTAACTGAAGTTATGGCCGATTTTTTTCTTTGATTGATCGGATTTTGATTTTATTGGTTGAACTTGAAGACGTGTATGTGATGCATTTCAAGAATATTCTTATATAATATGCCATTTAAAAATATCCTAATGGATAAAAAATCTAATTGATCAATTGAATTTATGGGCCTCCGATTTATGTATTTGAGGCCTCTTAAGATTATTTTAAATGGGCCTAATATTTAATTAATTTAAAATAAATTATTAATTCTTTTAGAAAAATTTCATTTTTTGTTTGTCAAGTTTTATCTATTATCAATTTTAATTCAAAATTATTAAAATATCTTTAAATTAAAATTTATAATAATTATTTTTAAATTAACTTTTAAGTGATGGAAATTTTGGGCTCTATATCAAAAAATAATTTTTCGATCAAACGACTCAAATTTCGGACTCAAATATATTAGATTTGAAGTATTTAATTTGAATTTTTTAAAATAAAAATATTAAAATTGATTATTTAACATATATATATGATTAAAAAAATTTGTTTTTCCATTTGTCTTTATTTGTATTGTGTACTCTCCTGCGCCATGAATTTGCTTTATGTGTTGGTTTGAACACGTATCTTCTTTTTATATCGTTCATTTAAGATGCCCGAATAAAATTGAGATACTCTTCACATGCAATATGCTATCAGAAGCTTACGACAAAGTTCTGGGATCGATTCGATCAATTCAAGTTGGATAGCATTCATCGGAGCTAGGATCATGATCCATGTTTTTATATCGAACGGTACTCATAATACCGGACGGCACAAGTATTTGACCGGTATCAGGTTTCCGGGTTGCAACCCGGATTTTCTCAGGACAATCCGGAAAAAAAATAAAAAAAAATTATTTATTTTTAAATATTTTTTTTATACCGACCATACCAATACGAAAAATATTGGCTAGAAGAATGCAATACATGGTGCACTGAACATGTTTGATGAAATGCCTCTATGAGAATTACTCAATTTTCTGTGATCCAGATGACTTGAATTCAGCAAAGGTACTTATTTTATTTGTTGGGCATGTTCGAATAGTCACAATTATACTACATGGGAGCAGGAAGTTATTTTGATTAGATTATAAGAGAGAATTTGGATTATAATAAATGATTTATTCATATTTTTACGGTGTGGTATTCTGCACTTATACGCGATATTTGTGCAAAATTTCCATATGAAATTGATCTGACTCTATACATTTAATATGATATCGGAGCGGGTTCGGAAAAATTCAGAGTGACTTTGCCGAGGGTTGGTCCGATTCAATGAAATTTTCCGCTTAGTAATCCACCGATTTGAATTGTCAAGTACAACTTGTTATATGATTGGATTTGAGGTGATTGCTGGAAGTGACAATTATCCCACTTCAAAAGTAAGAAATTTTAATTTGGATTAGTTTACAATATGAAATGTATATAATCTTGAATTTGTTCCACATTGGTTATAGAAGTACGATTGATCAAGTTCATAAATATAAAAAAATATCATCACATAATTTATTGATCAAGTCTTTTAAAAAAATGTAGTTAGTGATATGAGAGTGATGCTTAATTTTACGTGGGAATAAATTTTAGAAAATTTAGTTTTTTTAATTTAAGTTAGTGATATATATATATATGAATGTAAAATTTTATCTTTTAATATAATCAAAAAAACTCTTTATTTTTTTATCAATACAATAAAAAATTATTCTTAGATGTTCATTATTAGGGATGACAAAAAAACTCAATCAAATTTAATGTAATATTTAAAGTTTTTATATCTAATATATTATATGTCAATATGTTTGTATTCATGATATGTAATTATGATTAAATTTATAAATTATAATAATAAGAATTTATCTTATCAATTTTATAATACTATGTTTATTTGAACGAATACATTTTGGTGTAATCATAATATTTTCGTTTATTTTGTAACCAATTATAATGTAAAAATGATATCCAAAATTTAGAAATTGTGTATTTTACACATGTTTATGAATGAATATCGACTATAAAATGACGATTTTTTGTCCATTTTTTGGTAATCGATTTCGAAAGATTAAAGTGTTATTTATATATGTTATGGTCCCTTTTTAGGGGGTACCAACAGTCGTCAGGTTCGTTCAGCAAACGAACTCGGTTCTGATTTGTTTTAGATGTGGAAGACGATTAAAAGCTGAAAATAAATAAATGCACAGCGATGTATAGTGGAAACCCCAGGAATTGGGATGAAAACCACTAGACTAAGAGCATATTATGCCCTTAGCCTATTCACTAATCGAATAATTCATAGTTAATACAGCAGAGGCTAAAGAAAATGACAAGAAAAAGAAAACGGTAAGAATTCCGACAGGGTAACGGCATGTTCTTCCGCGTCCAAAGGGTCATGCTATTTCCGTCGNCACCACTAAGGTAATTTTCATTTGACATGAAGACCCGAACTTTTACTTAAGAATATTTGTCTTATGCAGATGTTGAGGAAAGCTTTCACAACTGCTATCACCGTGGAGAAGAACCAAGGTGGTAGCGTTGTATCCCAACAAGTCCAAGATCAACTTGACCTTGCAAAAATGCAAGTTGAAATAAAGCATACTGAGTTTGTCACGGTACGGGAGGACCGTGACCGACTTGACAATGAGTTGCTAAGAGCCGGGACGGAGGTCTCACTCTTAGCTGGCAAGGTTTCTGAGCTGGAGAAGACGAGGCAAACAGCTCAGGGACGTATTGCCGACCTGGAGGCCAAGCTGCGGGCCAAAGACGCGGAAATCAATGAAATCCAAGGTCGGGCCCAGGAGAAGAGGAATAAGCTGAATGAGCTTCTCATTCGGGCCCAGGAAGAGAAGACGACCTTGGAGGAAGAGTTGACAATGGCCTGCACTTCGGCCGAAGGTTCGGTTCGGGAAGCAGTTCTGGGGTTCGCTCAGTCCCCTTTGTTATTCGCTTTAGCGGATAACATACACGGGGTTTACACTGCAAAGTATCTGGATAACATGCGAGAGCAAGTTATCCAGACGTTCGGGCTTTCCCCTTCGGACGAGCGATGGAAGATGATCGAGCCACTTGAAAGAGATGGCAAGTTTCAGGTTATTCCGACCTTGGAAGAACCTGTTTTAGAAGAAGACCATTTCTTCTATCTCTTTGAAGAGATGGAGAAGGCGGTCAACCAGAAGGTGGCCGATCAAGAAGAATAGTTGAAGCGGCTCGCGGCCCGGACCGAACCCCAGGAGCCCGAAGTGGAAGATAAAGAGGAATGACAGATTAGTTAGATCTAGTCATTGCTTTGTATCTGCTTTACTCTTTATTCAATATAAAATTTTCTCCTTTTTCAGCTTTGATTATTTTAATCACCAGAACGAAGTGATATAACTAACCTCTAAATAAACTAATAATTTTATCTTTAACGAAATTGTTTTAATCACTAAGTATAAGATCGGGGATACTCACAGGTAGTCAACCATCGGTCACAGACGTTATGTTTGGTTTATTCATATCAATTCTGATTGGATCAGTCGTTTTACACTGTGTATGGGTCACTCTTATTCCGTCCTTGGAGTCAACACTTGATTGGATAGGCGTAGTCTGAGTTTAGTGTGAGTCTTTACAAGCTTCGGCTGAACCTTGGTTCTAATAAAGTCCCTTAGGTTTTGTTGGCCAAGCTTTGCTCATAATACGTCTTATTTTAGGAGCGATCTTGTGTCTCGATATGCTGACTACCATTCCCTTTATCGTAGCAAATATCGTAGGTACAAAGGGTCATTCCTAAAAACTGAATGCCGTTGAAGGGAGTGTTTTAGTTCGTAATGAGTTCTGGGAGAATGACAACTCATCCATGGGTTGGGCAAGTGCATGAGCATCTGACTCGTCAGAGCGGTCACTACAACTTGGGAGACTTGCGGACAAGAAGCTTCGGTCACCAGTCCAAATTCGTCCTACACCACCCAACTTCAAGATCGGTCCATCATTCCATTAGAAATAGTTTGTATTTGTACTTACTTGTTTCTACTTAATTTTAAGAGAATGTATTTCATTGAGTCGAACATATTAATCGAAGATTCACAAGAAATATCGCCTTAAATTCATGACATTCCAAGTTCGGGGGATCTTTATACCATCCAATGTTTCAAGTTTATACGCACCTGATTCCAATTTCTTCGATACTCGATACGGTCCCTCCCAATTTATGTCCAGCTTTCCAACGTTCCTCTGCATCTTAATGCTTCTGAGGACGAGATCGCCTTCAAAGAATTCCATTGGGAGGACTCGTTTGTTATGGGCCCGTTCCATAGTTCGCTGATAAGCACGCATCCGTGCATAGATTGCATCTCTCTTTTTCTCGATCATCTCGAGGTCCAATAACCTCCTTTCACCATTCATATGCTCATCGTATTGAGATATCCGAGGTGATCAGATGGCCACCTCCATCGGGCTAACAGCTTCGGTCCCATACACCAATGAGAAAGGTGATTCATGGGTTGTTGAGCGAGATGTGGTTCGGTATGCCCACAGGACCTCATAGATGTGTTCGGGCCATTTACCCCCAAAGTCTTCTAACTTGGTTTTCAATCCCTTCCGGATAACCTTGTTAGATACTTCCGTAAGTCCATTGGTCTGAGGATGAGCTACTGATGAGAAATGATGCACGATACCCAACTTGGTGCATAAATCCCGTATGCTTTTTCCACGGAACTGAGTCTCATTGTCTGATACGAGCGCTCGACTAAAAGCTGGAAATAAATAAATGTACAACGATGTATAGTGGAAACCCCAGGAATTGGGATGAAAACCACTAGACTAAGAGCAAATTATGCCCTTAACCTGTTCACTAATCGAATAATTCATAGTTAATACAGCAGAGGCTAAAGAAAATGACAAGGAAAAGAAAGCGGTAATAATTCCGGCAGGGTAACGACCTGTTCTTCCACGTTCAAAGGGTCCTGCTATTTCCGTCGTCTTGCCTTGTATTTATAGAGTTCACAGAGTGTGTAAATCACGTTCCGTAACCGCCTCTGACAGGTTTGTTAGAGGTTGTTATTGCGGGATGTAAAACGAGGTTGGGATCGATGCGTGGTCTGCGTGATCGGGCCCGAAGCGTGGTAAACGTGGGAAGGCCCGAAGCGTGGAAAACGTGAGTTGTGACCGTTTTGTAACCGTTCGGACCGAACCCAGATGCCAGCTGGCAGAAAACATTTTATTTCGTTAAGGATAACTTCGGTCCTCTCGTTGAACATCGGGCCGCTCTTTCTTAAGTGTGTAAATGGGTTGTAGAAATTCGTTTTACTATTTGAATCGGCCCAACGATTGTTGGGCTTCACCCATCACAAGGTACCCGATCCTAAAGTTCTCATCAATAAAAAAAAATATTGTCGAAAAAAGTGAAAAAATTATTTATATTTTTTATTATTTGAAATTTTACGTGGGTTGAATTATTCGCCGTGGTCCGGGTATTCGCAAGGGTAGTACACAGATTTGAATATTAAAACCCAATGTGGATTTATGGCGTGCATGGATTTGAAGTTATAAATAGTCGAACGGGCGTGAATTTGATCAAACTCGATCTAAACCTTATCCATTAACATCCCTATTCATTATTTTTAATTTCATGTAATTATTTTATTTTACAGAAAAATAGTAACACTCATTTTCTTTGCAATTCTTTTCATAACAGTAGCCCTAGTATCTATTGTTATTTTAATTATTATCGATCATATCCAATAGTTGATGCTCTCCCATCTAAATTTCGAACATAATCTATAATTTCAACGCTATATCTTATCAGAGTCTACACATGAAATTGATTATATTCTCGGAAATTTAACAAGTCATGCTTTATTTCTAGAAAAGCTTGTTACTGATCAATTATTAAGAAAAGAGCTGCTTGTGAATCTCTTCTTCAATCGCCTTCTCAAGCCAAATTTCAGCATTCTCCATAATCTCCGGGCTCAATCTAATCATAAGAACACAAAACTCCATCTCATTCAAAGCACCATCTCCATCGACGTCACCTTCTTTCACCATAGCCACAGCTTCTTCTTCAGTCATCCCTTCCACACCAAGATACTCGCAGTTTTTCTTTAGACTTGTTGAAGTTATAAGCTTAAGCTCTTTAGCTGGATCAGCCAAAATTCTGAACCCACCGCAAAGCTCTCTTATGAATGTATCGACGTCTAGCTTCTCCGCCATCACCGGAATCATGTCCTCGAATACGGTGACTTTATCTTCTTCCATGGGTTTTGGATGAGGAAACTTCTGCTTTGAGACGAAATTAATTATTTTTTCTTTTTGAAAGGGTATAGAATATGGGAATATATATTAGGAGTTTGAGCTTCCCACGCCGTTGGATTTGATCATAAATGGACGGTCCAAATTTGAAGACTTTACTTTTTACTATTCGTACTATATTGTTTTTCAATATAATTAATTAGAAAATTGATTCTTTATTCTAAACTTTTATACTTTTTATAAATTTAATATTTATAGTTTATTGTAAGATAGTAAGCTCAAACTTTTAAGTTTTTGGTAAGTTTAATTATCTAAGTTTATAATATTTGGTAAATTAGATATCTAAACTTTGAAAATAATTCCTCGAAATTTCTTATTTATCGAGGATTTAAATTGCCAAAATTCAAACTTTTGAAATCAATTATATCATACATAATAAATTTTGGTGATTGATTCTGTAAAGAGTTACAAAGTGTGATACTTTGGAGACCATTATTCTCATCATTATAAAATTTTGAAGGCTAAAATTTTCAAAACCATAAAACTGTTAGGATCAAATTTGTATATATGCTTAGAATAAGAAAATAATGGATATATTTTATTTAAATTTATTGAATCATATTGATTAAATAAGAAATTTTTAATTTTTAATTTTTAATAATATTGGGTAAAATTACAATATTATAATTATAAAAGTATCACTATATTTTTATATAATTGCTTCCTATATTAATTCAATAGTATAATAATTAATTTTAGCATTAATAATAATAACATGATTTCTAACCAGGATGCATTGCATATTTTTTTATTTAATGCACTTGTTATTTAACTACAAATAAGTTATGCGGCACCGAGTCGTCGGACCGACTTGGTGCCACACGACTCAACTCGACAAGAGTATAAGAGTTGAATTTTTCATTCGTCTTGAATTATTAAATTAGAAAAATAATTGTTTGAATTTGTTGAACATTCCATAAACTACAAATATTTATCAATTTATTATACAAGAAGATTTAACTTATAAAAAATATATCACTCGTCGATTCTTACATCTTCCCAAAAAGGACCACTTTTCGGTCCATCATCGCTTGCACGAATAGTTCACAAGTAGATCGACAACATAAGAAAGTCGTGAAAACACATAAGATATGTTTATAATTAAGAAAAAAATCGAATTATTCGACATTGATGAATGTGAAAAACTGAATGATCGGTGTCGCATAACAAATAAGCCCATTAATTTCCAGAACAAAATCATCGTGAATTATATAAAAAATATTTTATTGGATAAAATTGTGAAATATGTAATAATATAAAAAATGACATAAAATATCTACTATGTCGTATGATGATTGATCCCATGTGAATACAAACTCCAAAAAGTAAGCCGAAGTGTATACGTGATTGATGATGATTATGAGTACGACAAGCTTACGCCGAACTTTCCTCGAACCTTCGCAATTAATTTATTTAATTAAATCAATACAAATACAAACAATCATATTTATTACATATAATAAATATAACATATATATTACATTAAATATAATGCCAAATAATTATATATATTTTATAAATTATGAATAACATAAAACAATCTCTACATATTTCTATTTACAAAAAGCTACCATTTTAAAAAGCACAAAATAGGAACATTCTTGGAAGCTTCCTTTATTTCATTTCATATATTTATGTCAATTTGCATAGTTTTTTATGAGAAAATTGGGTCACAATCAAATTTTAATGAACTTTGAAAAATAATTTGTCCTAACATTTGAACGTTGATGTTTGGTTTTATCAAAATAATTAAAATAAAAGGATGATTTTTACATATACAAGAATTTGACGATTATAATTGTTTTATTTCAAATTTTGGGAAATAAATTTATCAAATCGATAAAAGTGCGATTGGGTGTTGGCTATTTTACAAAAATACCCACTGCCAAAACTCATTTTGTCAATTTATCTATCTAAGGTAAAAATCTTTTGTCTTTTCTAAACTTTGATGGATAGATTGGCAAATGAAGTTTTCTATCATGGGTAAAATGGTAATACATACTATTTTTTATGCCCCAAAAGCATGTCCTTATGACTTGAGTTCCAATTCATATTTGTGAAATTATATTTCTCAAAAAAATAATATTCTTCATAATAATTTACTTGCTCAATATAAATGTTTTAGAAACTGATACCGATCGATATAATGGACGACTTGTGTATTGATATATCAAATATGTATAAAGTGTATAAGATATATATTGGAATAATCAAATAAATTAAATTATTAACCTAGATAAAATACATCATTTTTAAATTTATTATCAATTATATTGTTTTTAATTTAAATAAAAAATAAAAAAGTTTACAACTTTCATATATTTTTTTTCTAAATCAAACAAGCTATATCCGAATGTCAAAACCCATACCAACCGGTATTATATACCAGCAAAAATATGTACGTTTGAAATTTCCGATATAATGGAAAGTTGAGAAAGTGATCAGTACGGCACATCATTCTAATATTTACTATAATTGTCATTTTAATAATTAATGTTTCGTATTTATTATGAAGACAATTTTAAAACTAAGACACATTTTAAAATCAATGTCATTCTAGTATTTATTAACACTGATAAATTTGATCCTCAAACTTTGAATATTTTCATATATATGATTTTATTACAATTCGGGTATCGAAATTTTATATTTCTACAAATATAGAGTCCAATACTTAGTTAAAAAAATAGGTAATCCATCGTTTCTCAAGTGCTTTAAGCCTCTCGTCAATTTGCATTTCGGATTCGATCATATGATCAAAGTTGAGGAGCCGTATCTTGTTTCTTATTCGGGTTTCACGAGATTCTCATAATGAGAAAATCGATGAACTCGGCAATGAAAACTATATCATGATGTGCTAATTCTAGTTGCTCGACCATCTCGGATGCAACAGCGAAAGCCGTATCTGAATCCAGGTAAAAATTGAAGTGAATATTCTTCATGGCTCCTACAATGCAACAACAATAGAGTAATTCATTCATCAACAATGTTGCTTAAATAAAAAAGTACAATTAAAACTTACCGCATTGATCGAAAATACGCAACGTAAGTGCGATCGAGTCATCGTCCAATTTCTCGCCTTTTAATGTAAATTCATTGCCTCGATGAACCCTTTGGAATTCAAGGATTGAGCCATTGGAGTCTTGATATTCGTCAATACCGACTCTCGATGAACTCGGAGTTATTGATGCCTTGAAGGGGACAGGTAGCGGCTCTTTCGAATCTACATTTGAATTCTTAAGCTGAAGAAATGGATCATTAAAAGCTCTTTTGCTGTTAATCTTTCAGAAGCTGGAACTAAGCATTTCTCAATAAACGCTCTTGTTTCGGATGATGTAACTTTTCCGAGAGATACCGGTTTAATACCCTGTAACGAAACACGCATTCGGTACTTATAAAACGACCAAGATGAATTCTTTCGTCTACAAGAATGGAATCAAATGCGTATATAACGCGTTTCACTTCCAAAAAATGCATTCGGTACTTATAAAACGACCTCGATGAATTCTTTACGGTTACAAGAATGGAATAAAGTGCACAAAGAGGAGATCTTGAGAGCGTTTCAGTTCAAAAAAATGGATTCGGTAAACTTGAAAAACGAGCACAATGAATTCTTTACGGCTATAAGAATGGAACCGAACGTAAATAGAGGCGATCTTGAACACGTTTCAGTTCAAAAAAATGCATTCATACTTATAAAACGATCACAATGAATTTTCTACACCTACAAGAAAGGAACCAAGCACACAAAGAGGCAATCTTGAAAGCGTTTCAGCCAAAAAAAAATGGATTCGGTAAACTTGAAAAACGAGCACAATGAATTCTTTACGGCTATAAGAATGGAACCGAACGTAAATAGAGGCGATCTTGAACACGTTTCAGTTCAAAAAAATGCATTCATACTTATAAAACGATCACAATGAATTTTCTACACCTACAAGAAAGGAACCAAGCACACAAAGAGGCAATCTTGAAAGCGTTTCAGCCAAAAAAAAATGGATTCGGTAAACTTGAAAAACGAGCACAATGAATTCTTTACGGCTATAAGAATGGAACCGAACGTAAATAGAGGCGATCTTGAACACGTTTCAGTTCAAAAAAATGCATTCATACTTATAAAACGATCACAATGAATTTTCTACACCTACAAGAAAGGAACCAAGCACACAAAGAGGCAATCTTGAAAGCGTTTCAGCCAAAAAAAAATGGATTCGGTAAACTTGAAAAACGAGCACAATGAATTCTTTACGGCTATAAGAATGGAACCGAACGCACATAGAA
>RWGZ01001564.1:0-72457 GCA_009725065.1 Utricularia reniformis
TTACGTAATTATTATATCAAATACATAAATTTTTAAAATTGTATTTAAAAAATAATATGCATATTCAAAAATAAATAAGACACATAACAATTTTATTTTTAAAATTGTATTTAAAAAATAATATGCATATTCAAAAATAAATAAGACACATAACAATTTTAGTAAATTGTTAAAAATTTAAATACATTAATAAATAAACAAAACAATATCTAATTAATTATTCAAAGTTAAAATTTTCAACCACGTTAAAAATATTTCAATTTTCAAAATATTGAAATTCAAATTTTAAAAAATTAATAACCCAAAATTTGTAATGTTAAACAATATAAACCTAAATAGTATGAATATTCTCAAATTTTTAAATAAAAATAAAAATGTTATAAAAATGTAAATGCAGTATAGTTACACTAATAATCTATCAATTATTCAATACTTACTCATTGTAGGTGTTTGATGGATCAGATTTGTATCCCGACGTTCGTAATCATAATTAATGTTCCAAGCTAACTAGCGAACATTGGAGTTATCCCGACTACTTTCTCCATATTCAGTAAATATTATATTTTCAATTTGTGGATTGTATGGAACGTTCAAGTCAAAATTCATACTTATATTTAATATAAAATGTTAAACAATCAACTTTTCAAATATTTAAATATTTTACTTACCGGGATGAATCGAATTTTGTCTTCTGTAAGAATGCTCTTCACCTTCGGCGTAATCGGGAAAATATTCCCATGAAGAATTAAAACTTCCAATCGTTGGATCCATTCGAATAAAAAATCAGAAACTCAATAAGATACAATAAAAACTCAACAAAATATAAGATCAAAAATTGTTAGTGAATAAGAAATATAAATACACTGGGTTATTTATAGATAATATAAACCCGACATCGGGACCAATCAAAAATTAGAACCACATATTTTCAGCCACGTTTAAATATAAAAAAGGAGCCGGGTTTTTTCAGCCACATATTTTCAACCATATTACACCTCAGCCACATGCAACCGGGCCCGATTTTTTTTTTTAAAAAAGATACGCAGCTCGGTTTCTATAATTATAGAAACCGAGCTGCCCTTCAATTACGTCCCGTCACCCGTTCATCATTGCTATATACGTGATAGTAATTGACCAACCGAACTTTAGAGAAACTTACACTCTTACTGTACAAACTCGCCTTGCGGAAGGGGGTTATGAATAAAAATGATTAGTTAAATTGGAGTTTTCAAGGGATAAAGTGACATGGCCTTGACTTTAGATATTTGTCATGAGTGGGTCAAAAATGTTGAAAAAGGGGAGCCAATCACAGTCCACCAAGCAAGTTGCTCCTCTGTATGACGTATGTAACTAAATAATCTATCTATGATCGACATTTAATTCAATTAATCATTACTCAACAGATGTCTCTTCCTGAATTATTCCCCCCAGTTTTAAGTTTTAACATGGAATTACTCTTCATTCTGACATGCAAATATTAATAGTATACAACTTAGGATGCAAGCATGTGAAACATTAAAATAACCAACACAAATCTTAATTTCAATGAGATTGGGTACCTTTGGTTTATTAATAGACTAATGGTTGGTCCAAATTAGCTTTAGACTTTGCTTAAGTTAGAATAATCCAAATAAATCCTGAAACAAAAACAAGTAAATTATTTGATGAGTGCACAAAATTCAGTTCCTAAAAGTATACTCCAAGTATGGTTAAAAAGCACGTTACCCACAAGAATTCATACTTCTTTCTAAATTAACGTTCAAATAAACGCTTTACCCTNCGGATTGTGTTGGAAGGTATTACATAAAAAAGATTGATTTTGATTTAAATTTGTATTTATGGAAAATGGGAAATAAAAATGTGGATAAAAAAAGAAAAGAGAGATGAGTGGGTTTCCATGTGCAATGCAAAAAGGCAAGAGTGAGTGGTGATGCATTGCAATTGCATTGGCCCACAAGTACAAAGTGGTATTGTTGTTGGAAGAATCTCTATAACACAACATACAGATGCTTCTGACACACACCATCACCACTACCACTTATTGTAATAACCAAAACACAAATTAATTACTATTATTATCATCTTATGATATAAGATTTGATCAATTAATTATAACATAATTCACACATCTTATATGTTGTATTTCAAAACTTATACACCGTTTGGATGATGTATTTGAAGTTGGAATGGAATGGGAAGAACATGGGGATTGGGAGCAGCAATGGACCATCCTACAAAATACCAGTTCCATGTTAAGTGTCACAACACACATCACACAGGACCTTGAGTGAAAGAGACAATACAAGCCACATTTTCAAAAATGAACTAAGGAAAAGAAAAAACACACTTCCTTTGTTTTGTAGCACTGATTTTATGTGTTTAATTTGCCCCATATTTATTATGAAAATATAATTGATTAGATTTATAAGAAATAATATGATTGATTATATTTATAAGTATAAAAATTGATTTTACTAGTTTTTCTGTGTCAATCTCTTGCTTGCATCATATTAATCTAACCCAAAGCTCACATTTCTCATGATTTTATTTTTTATCTAGTTATAAACTTTGTATGGAGACCCATTATGTCTTTGTTCTATGATTAATATGCTTAACTTTATGATTCATTATTATACTTAACGCGTTCTATGTCTATAATATAGAATTCTAATATTCATTATTGTGTTGTTACATTACAATTACATGGGACATTTGGTACGAAGTTCAAGGAAATAAGGAAAATCAGATTCATATGTCATTTACATTGTGACAACACAACAACAAGGAAGTTTTGAATGAACTACAAGCACAACTTTGTGTTACTTCTCATTATCATTCTCATTTTGGTCAGAAAAAACAAGCAAAATCATCCATGATCAAAGCATTTGAAAGAAAACAAAAGCAAACAAATCAACACACACTAGCAACAACAGTTTATTTCACCATGAGCTTCCATCTAATACTCCATTCCAATATCCATTAGCTTCTTCATGTCCGTATTCATTCGTCGTTACGGATTGCTTCAATTCATCAAAAGGAAAAAGAAGTCTTGATGGATTTGCGCCATACACATTCTGATTAAGTCCATCGAGAGAAAAGCTCAAACTTGATTTCAGATCATGAACAGGAGCAAGTGATGAACAGAAAGCAGAATTATTATTGGTATCAGCGAGTGAGATGTAAGAGCTTTGTCCAGATGTAAAATTAACTGGTTTAAGAAGATCCAATGAAGAAGCCTTGGAACAAGATGTTTGGTTAAGAGATTTCATATCTAAACCAAATGGTAAAGAAGGAAACTCAGGTAAAAAAGGGTTTGGATTATAAGCCAAATTTAGGTCTTGCCCTTGATGAATCTTAGGGTTTGAAGACAGAAAAGACTGTGGATTGAGATCTTGAACTTGGGCTAATTTCTTTGATGATGATGTTGAAGAAGAAGAAGAAGAACATCTCTTATTCTTCCTTGAACCACCACCAATTGGAACATTTCTAAGTGAACCACCTTCAGTCCAATACCTTCTACAGTTCTTACAGAAATACCTTGGCTGGGATAAACTGTAGTTGTTGTAATAACAGAACTTTGTGTTTGTAGAACTACATCTCGGACAATTCAAAGTATGTTCCTTCGGAGGACGTGGCTTCTTCTCTGCAAGATGAGATGTTTTTTGAACTAAAGCTTCGTTTTCAACTTGTCTGACTAATCCTCCACCAATACCCTGATGAAGATTTTCAAGTACAAACACAAGAGCAGATTTTCATTCAAGCAGTAGAAAACAAAAAAACTAGTTCATGAATGAAAGAAAGACGACAAATAAAAAGGCAGGAGAAAGATGAAGAAATTAAGCTCTTTATTGTCTGTTCTTTATGAGTGACAGTTGAAAGATTAAGGACCTAAAGCCATCAAGAAAACAAGAAAAGACGAACCCACAAAGAAGCAAGATGAAGAAGAAGACGCCATAGATGTTATATCATCAAAGAAAGCAAAACTTGATGCTTTATTATTTACCTGTGGCCACTGAGAAGAATCCATGGCAAAGAAAGGCAGAGAAAAGGAGAAGAAGAAAGAAAGAGAGAGATAAAGAACTCACAGAGAAAGAGAGAGAGAGGGAGATAAAGGTGATGAGAATGGGGCAAGGAAGAAAGGAAAAAGAAAGCTACATCAAGGAAGCTCTTCTGTTTTGGATCTTGTAATTGTTGTCTTCCTCATATCAACATATCTAATTACCGCTATTATTATTACCCACATTTCATTTTACTTCAAATATAAATAATATCCACGCTATTATTATTTACTAAAATGATTATTTTGCAAATATAATAAAATGTTGCACCCTATCACGAATTTAGTGCCCAAGGTCACCATATTTGAGCAGACATTGGAGTATTAGATTTCTGAATATTTTTGGCTTCTTTGTATATATTTAATATTTTAGCATATTTATTGAAATTCGTACAATAATAATTCTAATATTTGTTTCTATAAAATAATGATAGAAAATATGGATATACAAATTACAATGATCTTTTTTCTACTTTGGAACTTTAATAATTATTTGTCCTATTCGTTAAAAGATATCTTACATCATACACTGCACATTCTTGGATTTTATTTCATTAATATCACAATCTCTTTATGAGATTTATCTTATTCTCCATGATATTTATATTAATAAAATCAATTATAAATAAGTATGTATCCATACGAAGCTAAGCATGATTATATAATGTTTAGATATAATTTCTATAACTCAATAAATCATTATAATTTTTAATCATATTCTTATATATAAAACATTTAGATAATATGATAAAAATACCACTCTCCTTATTAATTATAAAATTTACATACCATCTCGAATATTTCTAAGATATACACTAAAAATGTAAATGTGTTTTCAGAATTGATTGTTAGAATGTATTTATAGAATGTAAGTCTGTTAAATGTTCTGAATGATAAATAATGAATAATTAATTAAAAATTATATTATGTAAAAAATGTTTATAGAATGCATTATAAATACTAAATTACTATTTTGTCATTCTAATTATAGAAAAGAAAATTTATTTAATTCCGTATCGAACCATAATGAACGGTATAATTGGTACCAAATTTCATTTTATTTTTTTTAAAAAAATATTATTTAATTTGTTTTTAGGGTTGGACCCGTAAAAGTCTAAAAAGCGACCCTAATACCCCGTACCGATGATACCAAAAAAATACCGCAATTGTCCGAAATTTGACGTACCGGTATACCATCCGGTATGCAAACATTGATAAGAATATGCTTTATATTGTGGAAGGGTAGTTTGGTTAGAAAATTATTAGAATGTATTTCAACAATTCAAAATACGTGGGAATGATCATTTTGCGTTAAAGATTANATACTGATGTTGTCATATAGAGTTAATTTCATAGTACACACTGTCTTGCAGTACATGTGCTCCTGGATTTATATTTGTTCCATTTTCTAGTCCCTGTTATGATTTCTGAAGTTTAGTTTGATCTCTAGTATTGGATTAGAAAACATTGTCAACTAATAACTTCTTTTATTTTAGTTTATTTTTCTCATTTTTACCTGAAATTGAATGATATTAACAGGAGCGTCATCACTATGGAAGTCACTCAGCTCCTTTTAAATGCTCAATCAGTTGACTCAGCATCTAGAAAGCACGCTGAAGAGACTTTGAAACAGTTTCAAGAGCAAAACCCTGCTGGCTTTTTGTTGTCCCTTTCTCAAGAGTTGGTGAGCGAGGAGAAACCTGTAGAGAGCCGCAAGTTAGCAGGATTAGTTCTTAAAAATGCTCTTGATGCCAAGGAGCAGCATAGGAAATATGAACTGGTGCAAAGGTGGTTATCTTTGGATGCAGGCCTGAAGAGTCAGATTAAAACATTCTTGTTGCAAGCACTCTCTTCACCTGTGTATGATGCCAGATCCACTGCATCACAGGTTATTGCCAAGGTTGCAGGCATTGAACTTCCACAGAAACAATGGCCTGAACTAATAGGTTCTCTGTTGTCAAATGTTCACCAACTTTCACCTCATGCTAAGCAGGCTTCCCTTGAAACTCTTGGATATATATGTGAAGAAGTTGTCCCAGATGTCATTGATCAAGATCAAGTGAATAAGATTCTTACGGCTGTGGTGCAAGCAATGAATGCAAATGAAAGTGTTGATGTTCGGCTTGCGGCAACTCGAGCTATTTATAATGCTCTTGGTTTTGCCCAGGCTAACTTTTCCAATGATATGGAAAGGGATTACATAATGAAAGTTGTTTGTGAAGCCACACTTTCTCCAGAAGTGAAAATTCGTCAGGCTGCATTTGAGTGTTTAGTCTCTATTGGATCGTCATATTATGAAAAGTTGGCTCCATACATTAAAGACATTTTCATGATCACTTCAAAAGCTGTTCGTGAAGACGATGAACCTGTTGCTCTCCAGGCAATTGAGTTCTGGAGCTCTATTTGCGATGAGGAAATTGATATTTTGGAAGAATATGGAGGTGATTTTACTGCAGATTCTGATGTTCCATGCTATTATTTTATAAAACAGGCACTTCCTGCACTTGTGCCTATGTTATTGGAGACCCTACTTAAACAAGAGGAAGATCAAGATCAGGATGACGGCGCATGGAATCTTGCAATGGCAGGCGGGACCTGTCTTGGCCTGGTTGCTCGTACTGTAGGGGATGAGATTGTACCACTTGTAATGCCATTTATTGAAGAAAATATTACTAAAGCTGATTGGAGGCAGAGAGAAGCTGCTACTTATGCTTTTGGCTCCATATTGGAGGGTCCATCCCCTAGTAAATTAATCCCGATAGTTAATGTGGCTTTAAATTTCATGCTCACTGCTCTAACAAACGATTTGAGTAGCCATGTGAAGGACACAACAGCATGGACTTTGGGCCGGATTTTTGAATTTCTTCATGGTTCCACAGCAGAATCTCCAATTATTACGGCAGCTAACTGCCAGCAGATTGTTTCTGTTCTTCTCCAAAGCATGAAAGATGCCCCTAATGTTGCCGAGAAAGCCTGTGGTGCACTTTATTTTTTGGCCCAAGGTTATGAAGATGTTGGCTCAACGTCACCTTTAACTCCGTATTTCCAAGAAGTTGTTCAAGCTCTTCTGAATGTCTCCCATAGAGAGGATGCTAGTGTATCACGGCTTTGCATTGCAGCCTATGAGACTCTTAATGAAGTAGTCCGGTGCTCAACTGATGAGGCAGCTCGCCTGGTGTTGGATCTTATCCAAGTCATCATGTCCGAACTTCACAAGACACTCGAAGTCCAGAGACTTTCGTCCGATGAGAGAGAGAAGCAAACAGAGCTGCAAGGTCTTCTGTGTGGTTGTTTGCAGGTTATTATTCAGAAATTGGGTGCATTAGAATCAACTAAGTTTGCCTTGATGCAGTTTGCGGATCAGATCATGAATCTATTCTTGCAAGTCTTTTCTTGTAGAAATGCAACTGTGGATGAGGAAGCAATGCTTGCCATTGGAGCACTTGCCTACGCCACAGGCCCAAACTTCTCGAAGTACATGCCTGATTTTTACAAATATCTGGAAATGGGTCTTCAGAATTTTGAAGAGTATCAGGTGTGTGCTGTCACAGTTGGCGTTGTGGGGGATATCTGCAGGGCCTTGGAGGATAAGATTATGCCTTATTGTGATGGTATTATGACACAACTTCTGAAGGATTTATCGAGCAATCAGCTTCACCGGTCTGTGAAACCGCCTATTTTTTCATGCTTTGGTGATATTGCACTCGCAATTGGTGAGAATTTTGAGAAATACTTGATGTATGCTATGCCCATGCTACAGAGCGCTGCAGAATTATCTGCCCATACATCTGGGGCAGATGATGAAATGATTGAATATACTAATCTTCTTAGAAATGGTATTTTGGAGGCTTATTCTGGTATATTTCAGGGTTTCAAAAGCTCTCCCAAATCCCAACTATTGATCTCTTATGCGCCACACATATTGCAATTCCTGGATAGCATTTACATGGAGAAGGATATGTGAGTGTAGTATAAATTTATAATACTATAAATTGTTGTTCTTTCAGATAAAGATTTTGAATATGTTTTGATGCAGGGATGATATTGTGATGAAAACTGCCATAGGTGTTCTTGGAGATTTGGCAGATACTCTCGGAAGCAATGCCGGTACCCTAATCCAGCAATCTTTGTCAAGCAAAGAATTCTTGAGCGAGTGCTTATCTTCAGATGACCATTTGATCAAAAAATCAGCGGAGTGGGCCAGACTGGCCATTAGTCGTGCGATATCTGTTTGAGAGTGGTGTCTTCTTGTTGCATCCCTTCATTAACTGCATGCATATCATTGTGTCTAGTCGTCAGAGTCTCTGTTGGGCTGGGCTGGGCTATTCTCATGTTGGGTCTTTGTATATTCCTGACAGAAGATGCCTTTTTCTGCCCATTATCGCTAACTCATGCATCAGCATATGGGGTGGGGTGGGGGTTGGGAATGGGGAAAGTGATCATACATCATATGGGGTTAGGGTTGGGGTTGGGCTGGGGTGGTGAAAGTGGGTTGTCGGGTGTGATGTTTCCCAGATCTTCTCTTGTCTGAATGAGAGTGACTTTTGTGAGGCTTAGCTGCTGAGTCATAATTATATGATATTTGGGTTACACTGCACTCTGCGGTCTCCGTTGTTTGGGGCAAAGCCTAGGCATTGTGCTGCTTTTGGTTGATCAAAAATTCCCATCATGGAAACATATCTAGTTTTGCTCATTAATGTAACCCTGCGACCTTTTCGATCATTTACTGCATCTTTTTATTTTGCTCATTATAGGTGTCCGTCATGCATTGCTCCCATGTTTGTCCTCCCTAATTTACAGTGCGTTTGTTTGTCGAATTCGTGTAAACATTGAGGGTAGGTTATAGGTGGTCTCATTCTGTTGGGGATTTCATTTGCATTCACATAGTATCAGTGTTGCAGTCATTTTGAATCTGAAGCACCAGCGTATGTATTTTGTTGGTCGGAGTCAGACATAGTTTTCCATCCATGAAAATCTTTTGATCAGGTGTACCCTCTCTGTGTTTTCCATATTGCGATAGTGGGGTGATGACTTTGACATGGGATTGGACAATTATATCCCCTGTCCTGGTGTTGTTTTTATGCGTTATAATATAGCTGCTTTGCTAGAAATTACTGCATTGGTGTTCTATTACTGCTTATGCTTTAAATCCCAATTGGATTTTGATCGTTTAAAACTGGGCATAATTGGCGATTCCTCTTGTGGATCATGGAACGAAATAGATCTAAGTTGTCTGATCATAGAGCTCGTGCCTCATGAAGGCCGTGCCAGGCTTAAAAGGATCCTTTTGGTAGTAGCCTTCAGGGCGGTAGATTCCAGTATCATTCATACGGTTGCTGAGTACATGAAGGATTGCTTTCTTCTCAAACCCATATTCATCCCGGTTCTTCTCCACGTATTGCTTAGCTTCTTCAGCAACCTCGTTGACAAACTGGAATCGATTGTCTTCTGATAACAACAGCTTCTCTATGTCCATTGATAGAACACTCCCAGTATCTCTTATCTTCCTTACTTGCTCCTCTAGGAAGGGGACTCTTTCCATTGTGAGACCGTGTGAGAAATCATCTTTCCTCGTCTGCAATCAGCATTGTTCAGGCATTGAAGTAAATGATTTCTCAGGTACAAAATCTAATTACAAATGTACCAGTCTCCTCCTCCTCCATACTTTTCTATAGCTGCTACCTGAATTAACCTACTAATATATATGTTCAGGAATTAGAGGGGGGAAGTGAAACAGAACCAGAAAGAAAAGAACAACCTGAGAATTTACAATCAAGCTTGGCTTCCATTTGTGTTCACCTACCGATGGGAGTTTCTGTCATCCACCGTGAAATACAGAGTTAACATAATTTTGAGACAGTAAAAGTATACGGTGGAAGCTAAATACCTGTGAAGCGAAGAAGCAGGAGCAACCCAGAGTTGCAGAAAACGCAGCCATTGCAGCGGGAGGAGCAAAATCCAAGTCTTTGTTATCCGGGAAAAAATGGAAGAAACAATTAGTTAATATAATGAATGGGCTTTTGGTCAAATTGAGGCTGAACTGAAGCGAAGCCCAGTAACCCAGACTGGATAAAGTTTCCACTTTCGAGTTCCATTCTTCCCTTGGGGCTTCAATGACTTCTCTCTGTACTCCTTCAACATCCGCCTTTCTTGGGTATGGTAATTAACACTTTATATACCTTATACATCGAGATTGATGGGTGATGCTACCTTATACGGTAGTCAGATGAGGGGATTTTTGGTGTCTTGTTTTAGTTTTACCTGGATGTTGTTGCCATTTCAACTTTCAATATTTTTGGCATTTGGTTATTATTTTTGTCTTCCATTAATTTCAGGGTCAGTGAATCCCGTCGTTGGAGCTTGAGGCAAATGGTTATATTTTCTTCTGCTTACAGAAGTTCTTCGAATTGTAGTTATAGGCTATTTATAGCGCCAATAAGCTTTTCGAGTGCTTTGAGAAGTTTTGGATTTGCAAGCTTATTCAAAGTTGGAAGCCATCGCTTAAAAATTCGGCCACATTCTAGAGATGTGCGCCTTAATGTTTTCTCTGGAGTATCAGATGATCTTGAAGAAGAACTGCAGGGCTTTTTTGACAACATTAAAGATTTGATCAGATTGGGAAAGGAAGAGGACGCAAGGGATTTGCTTCGAGCAAATCATGAGGTTGTCATGGACCTGATTGATTCAGGTTCTCAGGGCGCAGAAGAGGCTGCTAGTTTAGATACAATAGCCTTGGGATACATGGTCATTGGAGACATACGGCATGTTGAGTCCGTAATGGATGTGGTAAGCTAACTTATGAACACACATGCACAAAATAGTTTTAAGTATTGCATCAGATTTTTCTCGAAATATGTTCAATTCTTTGTTAAGTTTTATAGTCCTTTGAATTCTAAATCATGACTCCGACTGCATGTTTCTTTGTCTGATTCCAGCTGAGCAAGGTAGTAAATGGATTAAAAGATGGGGAGCCTTTTCTTGATTCAGTACTAATGCACATGGGAGGTCTTTATGCTAAACTGGAAAAGTTTGGCCTATCCATTTCCTCATACAAAAGATCAATTCGAATTAAGGAACAAAAATTTGGTTGATTGTCCTTTGCCTTTTAAATAGCACCAGTTCTCATTGAATTAGTTTATTGTTGCTGAGTGGCTTGAATTTTTATGCTTTAGGAAACAATAGTTCCTTCCTTTGTATTTTACTGCTGGGAATGGCTGAAGTTATGGTCTCCTGCCAAAGATTTGCCGAGGCTATAGAAACCTATGGTCGAGCTATTAAAATTTTAGAGCTGAACAAAAATGGGGAAGGTGAGGAACTAATAGTGCCTTTATGTGAAATGGGCAATCTTTTACTGAGAGAAGGAAAAACATTGGATGCTGAATACGCATTTAGCAGGTTCATAGATTCTATAAGGCATGTTTGTTTAAAGTGCTCATGATGTTTAAAATTGTCGCCACTTTTGGGCAGAGTTCTTGACACCTTTGTCAGGTTATATGGGGAAGAAGATGGAAGAGTAGGAATGGCTATGTGTTCATTGGCAAAGGTGAAATGTGCAAAAGGTAAGGATTGGCTGGAGTAATTAAGAATTTAAGGCTTGAAGTGTACATTATCTTCATGAAATTTCCTTATTTGTTTTATTATTACAGGAGATGTGAATCAGGCCATTGATCTTTACAAGAATGCCATTCAGATTCTGAAGGACTCAAAGCACATGGAACTGGAAGATGAAGTCTTAGAGAAGATTATAATAGAATTGGCGGAACTACTTCATGCAGCGGGAAGGTAAGAAATTTTGCCACTTGATTTTTTGGGCTTATTGCACTAGGAATATTGTTACCTGTATGCATATTCTTGCTATGACCTACCGTTGTGTAAGTTAAAAAATTAGGTGGATAATAGTAGTTAAGTGTTTTTTCTATCGTTTCCGATTTCATGTAGTTCTCACAGTCTTAATCGATCTTAGAGCACAAGAAGGGCGAGGCCTGCTCGAAGAATCGATGTTGCTAACAGAGAAATCTAAAGGAAAAGGGCACCCCAGCATAGTTCCACGGCTTGTAAATCTTGCCAGCTCCCATTCACACTCTAAGAATTTTGCAGAAGCCGAAAGATTGCTGCGCATTAGTTTAGAAATATTGACAAAACATGTTCCACCTGAGGATCCCTCGGTTACCTTTCCCATGTTACAGTTAGCAGCTACGCTATACAGCCTACATTGTTCTGAAGAAGCCGAGAGATTTGCTCTGAATGCGCTCTGTATCAGGGAAAAAGCATTTGGCAAGGAATCTTTACCAGTCGGTAAGCTTATGTTTCACCATATGCAACTGAGATGATTCTATTTAGTGATCTCTAGTTGTCCATACCATGTATCTGAACTTCACAATCCCAGCGTACCCCACATTAATTTTACCATCATCTAGCACTTTTAGCTACATTTATTGTGAACTGATATAGTTTTCTTTGCTTTCCTCAAAGCGCCATGATGTGCTGTCTGATTTGTTAAGTGTTTTGGCAGGAGAGGCTCTTGATTGTTTAGTATCTATCCAGACTAAACTAGAGAAGGATGAGAGCAAACTGATGGAGTTGCTGAAGAGGGTGTTAAAAATCCAGGAAACACATTTTGGACATGACAGTGGAGAAGTTGCGGAAACGTTAAAGAAAATGGTTTATTTTCTTGATAAAATGGGAGGGGTGCAACAGGAGATATATCCTCTCAAAAGGAGATTGTCCATGCTGAGAAAGAAGCATAAGCAGATGGTTGTAAACTGACAGGTGAGCTTTTTTATTCTGAGCACCCTCGTAATGTTCTCATCTTTGACGAGTTTTATAAATTTCTTACCAATGTTCCATCTAAAGATGCAGGTTGTCAAAAGCAGCCGACTTCTTGAATGCTCTCATTAGCAAGAAATGGTAGTATTTCTACCCATTTGCTGACCCATTTAGAAGAATCTACGGTGGAAAATAGGACATACAAAACAGATATATGAACTCATGACACTCATTACTTTTGGAAAATTAGACTTTCAGTGAGAAGTGTTCTTACACCTGTTCCTATTCTTAACTGAGATGAACAGAGAAAAGGAGAAGGATATCAACCTCTTCATCTCCTTTGTCTTCATTAATACTCATCAAGGTAAGTGTAGAGCATATCATCTCTTCTAGACCTTCGTCGTGACAACAGGGATTTTAGCAGGCCTTTGCTCTTGCTGGGAAACTCATCACCATCTTTGGGGTTCTCTTTCCCAACAGGCATCTGTGCTGATGATGATTTTCGAGGCTCAGAGATAGACTGAAATAATATAGTGGAGAATGTCACTAAATGTACAATCCATAAACAGAGGAATGATTGGGGTGCTCACAAATTGGTGATGCACAGATGGGTTAGGGGTGGTTGACTGGCTCTTATCTGATGTGCTCGTTCTTGGAGTCGATGGTTTGATGGAGAGTGAGCCTGACCGGAAAAGTGGGAACCGGCGAGGTGAAGCATCTGTCCTCCTTCCTGAATCATCAACACATGAAAACAATATGAGCTCGAGCATGCATGTCTTTACACCATTGATCAAACAGAGAGCAAATTATTTCTTGTGCGGGTATTACTGAAACCTGAATCTTTGTTCGACTTGATACTTGGAGAGGAAAGGTTTCCATTTTTTTGAGGAAGTTTCAATGAAGGATATGATTGAGAGAGCCTTTTACTGCAATGGTTGTGGCAAGCAAATTCGTATCTTCACTCTGGGTTAACATCAAACTGAAAAATGACCAAGACTAACCTGGCTTCTGGGCTCTGTTCCTGCATCTTGGCTCTAATGGCTGTACAACAAAACAATTAAACAATAGCTCAGCACAAATGCATTTGGAATGAGATGAGAATGAGGATGAGTACCGTTTTTAAGTCTTTCCCAATCTTCTTTATCCTGAATAATGCATCCTTGGAATTTGGATTTCGTCCGAACTCCATGATCAATTGTCTCTCCCACTTTGGAAGCAGATATGGATTACATTACATACAAGTGATGAAGAATGAAAAATGAATCCAGTGATTACATGGCAAAGTGTATGTTTTACAGTATTTGGGTGTTTTCACCAGCAGTGACTGCTGACAGATTCCCTCTTGGTCAATGTACTTGTGGCAGGTTCGCAGTCTCTAAATCACCTCGAAGATGAAGAAATACATAAAGAGAATAAGGTTGCGGACTTGGTATTGTGAACTTTTAGAAATACCTGATGAATGCAAGAGATGCGGAGTTGGGTTCCATTAACTTGATCGACCTTATCTCCAAGTAAGCGATTTACCTTATAACTCACATACCCCAAATGGTCTACTGTATTCACAAGAGCCTTGATTGCATAATCTTTCAAAGTGTTGACAACTCTGCATTTATAAATTTGACAGGAAAAAAGAGTTGTTCATTTAAGAGAAATCTCCAAGTAACTCACAAGTGTTTTTGATGATGATTCATGTAAATTATTTTGGTTGTGTTGTACCAAAGAATATATTAATTTTGGTTGTAAATTATTTATTTATGATGAATAATTAATGATAATAAATTTGAATAAGTAATTACCCCCTCCTCTTAATAACTGGGCCAGTGACTTGATTTTGAACTTTGTTAAATAAAAAAGTTTTGGAAAATACATAAATGCTTGATAATAAAAGCATGCTCCATAAAGAGATTACAAGGGAATAAGTTTGAGAGTGAAGTCATCCAAAATGTGATCTCCCTTGTCACATCTCCTAATAATCACTAGATTCTCCAATAATAGGACCACTTTTTTCATGCCATATTCAAAAAAACCACGTTTTTGTTTCATCTATTCATACATTTCATGTACATCTAGACACTTCTTATGTTGCATCAAGTTATTAAGTCTTCTAAGCAGGTCATCGTAAATTAGGGTTAGGCCATTGCAAGCTTGTTTAATCAAACTTCGAGCTCAACCTCCTAAGGAATTTGAACTCAAATCTTAAAAAACACTCAAGTTCGTTTCTGTTTGTATGCACCCGCAAAATCATTAACTATCAACTAAAGGCCTAAGTAATCGGCTTCCGCACAAATATATAAGATATCAATTTGATTAATCAAGTTACTCGAATCATGATGATATTTGATTGCATGACATAGACAATCCTAATATGAAATAATACTCTTGGAAAGGGAAGCTATTTCTTGAGATGCATGATACCATTACATGCAAGCGTACCTTCAAGGTTTCCAATGATTCGAGATATTCGAATTTCTAGTCCCATTTGAAC
Organism: Utricularia reniformis; assembly: GCA_009725065.1. NCBI lineage: Eukaryota > Viridiplantae > Streptophyta > Magnoliopsida > Lamiales > Lentibulariaceae > Utricularia > Utricularia reniformis. Next base: position 15,309 of record RWGZ01001564.1, read on the forward strand.
TTCTCTGAAAAGGGTTTTCATGTTATCAGCAAGCTTTTCCATCTTCCCATCTTCGCCTTGGAGTCCGGATGCGATTTTGGCTTGTACTTGTGTTAGTTTTTGTCCTGTTGCAACGATATATCTCTGTATCTGGAATGTTTCTTCAAGAAATTGCTCAAGAATCTTAGTCTCTTCTGGATATCTAGCAGTGGTAGAGCATTCACTGTTCAAGTTCAGATTGTTGTCTTGCTGTAAAGAAACAAGGAAAATGTCATGGGAAAATGAAGGTAGACAATACGATATGGGATAAGTAGACTCACCATTCTTTGCGAAAGATCATCGGTTTTGCATTGGAGTGATTGATACCGATCTACTTGTTTGTTTACAAGGGAAACAAATGCTGCAAATTCGTCATTTTCGCTGCATTCTTGTTTTCCTTTTAATCTCTCAAGCAAAAGAAGTTGCTGTTTTAATCTCTTGATCTTGTGAGTAACTCCAAGTGCGTGAATATCCATCTTTCTAGTGGAATAATTGAACTCTTTTCTTGTTTCTGAACCCGTAAAATCATTCGTGTCGATACTCACATGTCGGGAATGGTTTATAGAAGAAGAACAAGTGTAGTTTTCCACCTTCTGTTGATGGTACTGAACATCCAAAACTATGTCCTTTACATTATCATTAACACAGTTTTTCTCTAAATTTTCATTGATAGATTCATCTGAGATCCTGAGCATTCCACGGTTTATTGTTTCTTCATCTGGATAAGGGTTGAACTCGAGCTTTCGGAGATTCGGAGGATTGACACTCTGTAACTTTTCTTTAACTGATTGCAACTCATTCTCATGATCAACAATCAGTGACTGTAACTTGAAGTTTTCTTGCCTAAGTTGTTCAAAATCATGTTCTAATCCTTGAACATAAGAACGCAGCCTCTTCGTTTCCATGTCGGAGCTCAAAGACCTCCATTGTAAAGCTTCTATTCTTTCATCTTTGAGTCTGAGCTGCTCTACAAATGCTTCAATGACAAGATTATGTCGTTGCTCCTCCTCGGTTCCTTCGATTAAATGCCTATCGGATACAATGGAAACGACTTCAAGCTCTCTCCTCAGCTCGGGTGGATGATGATAGCCTTTCACATGCTTAGACAATAAGTTTCTGAACAAGTGTCTCTCATTCTTAGTCTCGGAAACAGATTTCAACATTCCGTTTTCTTGATTCCTCTTGGCTTTTGTCGGTTTAACTTCCTTTAAAACAATCTGTTTTTCGGATGCTCCTAACTCAGATTTTCTCAGAAGTAGGTATAAAACTTGATCCTTATGCTCCAAATCCTTTCTCATATTAACCAGATCTGATGACAATCTTTGGTTCATTACCACAGCTTGCTCCTTTTGCTCAATCACTGAATCAATTTCTTCTTTTGCTGCTTCGAGTCGTCTCAAAGCCCGGTTCAGCTCTGCTTCAAGCTGCCTCTGAGAAGAAACAAGCTCTATAGTTGCAGTCTTGTACCTCAAAATTTCACTACAATGATGCTCAGCTTCAAGCTCTGCCTTCTCTGTCAGCTCATCAACTTGAATATCAGCTGCTCTAACTTTTGTTTCGATCCCATCAATCAATCTATCCTTTTCGTGTAGAAGATTGTCATACTCCTTCAACCTTTCACTCAACTCAAAGACAGATCTCTCACTCTTAGCCTCAACAACTCCCAATTCATTATCAAGTGATCCAATTTGTTGCCTAAGCATCTTCCTCTCATTGAACCAACTTTGTTCTCGAGCTGCAACGATGCTCATTACCCTCTCGTTCGCTTTCGATTCTTCACTTCTTCGTCTCTTGAGTTCTTCGATAAGTTTTTCGGCATCTTCCAGCTTCCTTAGAAGATCAAGGTTTTGAGATTGGACTCCCTTTGTTTGTACCTTCCAAAGATACATTCCCAAAAGATGAGCTCCACCTTTAACAACATTGTTTCTTTCTTCTGAAAACTGTTTGTTTTGTGTTTCAGGGTGTGGTAAGAGATTTAGAGCTAAAAATGCACAAGAAACACCAAAAAACACAGGATACAAACTATCAATTCTCTCCTCAGACAACAAAGCACACGAAACTTCATCCATTTCTCAATGAAAACAAGATCAGGAACCAACTCTGAAGCTCTAACCCGAATTCCTCCTTCCCTGGAACTTCTGTAAATTCAAAACCAGTAACTTATATGAACAAACAGAGAGGCAAAGGAAGGAAAACCCCATAACCCTCCATTGTTACCCAATTTCTCTAGATTTAACAAGCATCAAAACCAGTAGCTGCTGATATGGACATACAGAAGCAAAAAAGAAATACCCAAGTCAAATGTTGATACAGAAATCAGTATCAAGATCTTGAAAAAAACACATCAAAACCCATTTTCACTGAGGAATTTCAACAAAAATAAAGCTCGCTCCCTGTTCTATAGATACCCAGAAGAGGGAAATGAGGGGTTCCCTTGTGCAGAAAAAAGCTCTAGTTTTCAGTGCGGACCCCATGGGATTCATGGGTTGTGCCTGTCAGTGACTAGGTGATAAGACCTAGACTGGGAGTTGAAGAAAGTGTTATGTGGAAGAAAGAAAGCTGATCCTGAGAACGACTTGGGGAACGGTTCACCTCTGTCAAATTCCCAAGTTAATAAAAGAGAATATGGAGATCAAACCTTCTTCTTCCATAGAGTCAAATCAATAAATGCTTCCAGGTTGTCCATCTCTACAAATGACCCACTTCATGCATATAATCCAAATACAATAATTCATTGTTTTCCTTTCCACATAATCTTCAACTCTCTTCCCTATTCAAAACCTGTTTGTGCACATGGAGTAGTATCTTCTTTTGCCCATAACAACACCAATATCAAGCAAATGGGATATTTTTTACAAATGTGGCAAGTCGTTTGAATAAGATTTTGTTGTGTGGAGTTTAGCATATACGGAGGGTCTCTGAGGTCGTGGGAGCAGTGAGAAAATGTCAGATTTGTTTCAAAAGTACAAAGAATCATTACATTTTTTTTGTAGTTTAGTTTACGAGGAGAACGATGATAATGTCTAGTTCATAATGCACCTTAAAACACAAGAGAAAATTTGTACAACAACAGTGTCAAAAACTATTTAAACACAATTTATCACTAACACATTTTCTATTTTGCATATAGGGATTGGTGAAGAGACATTTGTGAATAAAAAGAACTCGATTTCAGTAACATAGAACCCGGGTTATATTTTTTATTAAAATTTGAAAACATAACTCGATTTCTATAATATATTTCTATATTAAATATTTGCACAGCCTGAAATCAATCCACAATTCAAGAGACAAGGAATTTAAAAATGAGGTATATTGTTTAATGGATTTACTTTCTTGAATATGCGTACTATTTTTGTGGTTATGTTTCTTCAGAGTTTTTTAGTACAGTAAAACGATATTTTGTTGTATTGTATTGTTCATATAGTGTTTTGAGATAAATCATAACCATCTGATTCTTTTATTCATATTTTTTATTGTTCTTCTTGTTTTCCATTAGACTTGAAAGCAATAGAGCTTTGGTTCTTTGTTTCTTCCAGTGGAGAATAATCTCTTCATTTTCACCTTTTTTAATGCGTTTGAGGCCCAAAAGATATAAATCTATATTGCAATGTTATCTTTTCTAATTCTTCTATAGATCTAAGGGGTTTCGTTGTTTTGATTGGGTTATATTATTTAAATAAATAAAATCAAGAGTTCAGTTTCTAAGTTAATAGAAACTGAACTCTTATCTATCAATCATTGCTATTTTTGTGATAGAAAATGTCAGTATTACAATAATAAAATAAAAAAATGAGTAATATATATATATATTTTTTAAGTATATGACACTCTACCTCTTCAAAAAAAACTCACAAAACAAGTAGCATACCTGTCCCCCAATCATTACCTTATTTTTCATCGTCATTTTGAAGTCACAGACCACAGTACGAAACTTGAACTTCAATGTTAATAACGATCCCAACATATCTAACTTTCACAATTGTTTCGTTGAACATTTATTTTGGGCCGTTTATATAACATGGGCTACTTAGAAAGTGGGCCAGATATTGAAAATAGGCTATTTTGTTGGAGTACATAAAATAATTCAGAACTCTGGTCTTTTAGCCCGAAAAATCTGATTTTTGGTGAAAGATTTCAATTGATGTACGTGGAGCCCCAAATGCTGTCGGTTTAGCACATTCTCAAATCTCAAGTTTAAATGACCCGTTTTCGCTTCGCTTCGCTGTTTCGGACCCATGTTCAAAGATTCTGTTTGAATCTTAAATTTCCCACTTTCTCTTCTTAAAATCCATATATACTGCGATGGCAGCAGTTCTGAGGTCGAATTCATCGATAGACGTAGCTTCGGGGTGCTGTTTCACAGTTCAGATGCTTTATGCAGAATAATACGTGAGTTGGTCGGGTCAGAAGATGGAATCATAACATAAATCCCAATTCCCCTTCAAGAACGCCTCTCGATATTGCTCCATTCAAGGGTGACAGGGCTAAGAGCTTCCTTAAATATTTGAGCAGTGGAACGAATATTTTGGATTCTAGCTCTCAGGGAGATCCACCAGAATTTGGCACCTACCCGCAGCTGGAGTCGATGGAATTATTTTGAGACCAGGGTTAAAGATTTTTCAGGATTCTGAGAATGATGGATAGCTCGGGTGCATCAGGCGGATAGGGACCAGGCCGGAGGATGGGGGCTGGGGTGGAATGAATTTCCCAACAACAAAGGAGATATGTAAGGGGCTTGATGAACATGTAATAGGACAAGAGAGAGCTAAAAAGGTTTCTTTTTTAAAGCCAAATGTTTAAACGGATACTGGTTTGGCATTGCAGACTGCAATTCATTGATCATGTTTCCTTAATGATTGATGTTTATAATCATTATAAGAGGATATCTAACTATTCTTTTCGGAGGTGATTACTTGTTTTTTCGGACTTTATGGAATCTCCATCTCATATATACAAAAGAATGGCCTTTTATGGTAGCTATTGTATGTCTTGAAAGTTAGGTCTGCAGGAAGTAGGGATGGTCATGTGGAACTTGAAAAAAGCAACATTCTCTTTATGGGCCCTACAGGTTCAGGTAATCTAAATGACTGACTTGCACTTTGTTTTTATTCTAAATTTCCTATAGAGTAAGGCACTATTGAGACCACTTGGTAGAACTCTGAGCTTCTAATGGAGTTGGTTATGATTCTTTTTTTGTTGTATTTATGAAGAATTCGAATGGAGTGTCCTATAACAAACGAATTTCCATGTATTTCCAACTTTCCTCATGATTCATTTCATGTGTTGTGCTTAAAAGTTTATAAATATTCTATTATATAGATAGATGCATTCAATAATTTACTAAGTTTGGATGCCAAGATAACACACTGGTTGTGAATGCTTTGTTTTCCTGTCAAAATGTCTTTTCATTTTGATCTTCCAATAAAATTTCAAGGACAGGGAAAACACTTGTCGCAAATACTTTGACATGGTTGGTTTAATACCTGAGTTATTTGGTTGGTTTCCCATCCTCGTTAACTTGTTAGCACTCACGGAAGATCAGCTCGTTCAGGTTAACATTTGGTGGCTATGAATCTGAACTTTAATTCTAAATCTTATCAACAATCACTCCCCCGTTTTCTGTTTTTAAGTACAAGGCTTAAAGAAACAATGCCATACATTTATCCTGACAGAGCCCAAAAGTGCATTAGGTAAGCAATACAAAAAACTTTTCAAGATGAATGGAGTAAGTTAATCATCCATTAATTGACTTTTTTCTATACCCTCCCTGTATAATTGGATCCAGCTTAGCTTAGTCCTTTTAACATGTTTTTTTTCTCCTTTCATAATCGTGTGAATCGTGATCCGCAGGTTAAATTGCACTTCACTGATGAGGCATTGATACTGATAGCGCGAAAAGCAATATCTAAGAATGTTGGTGCTTGTGTTCTTCATGCCATGCTGGAAAATGTATTGATGGATGCTATGTACGAGGTTTGCGATCCTCGTTCTTTCTCAAATGTTTTCTTCTTGCTAGAATAAAAAACTGAACACAAGCATCACCTGTTGTTCATCATGCAGATTCCTGATGTAAGAACGGGCAACGACATAATTGATGCATTCATCGTAGATGAAGAATCCGTTGGCTCATTTCAACGGAAAGGCTCACAGGTACTTTTCCTTGACACAATCATCCATCCAATTCTGTGTTGTTTCTTACAGAAACAATCTTGTTCTCTAGAGACATCATCAGAAGGTCGAGAATGAGCTCCTATTTCTATCATTGCTGTTGTAGACTTCAACAGCTTTCCCAAGTGTACAGTGAGGGAAACAGCAAAACTGTTAGAAAGATCAGCGTTTTATGTAACTTCAATTTATGTGAAGATTGATAAAACTCCATCGGATTCTTGTCTGATTCTCTAATTCCATTAAGTAATTAACAGAGTTTCAAAAAACATGCCTTGATGCCCTCCAGACATTGGTTGTATTGATTATGTCTGACAGTAGTAAATTCACACTGTTGGCTTCAAGGGAATTACGAGGTTGGGAAAAATGATGAATATGCGTGGGATAGGATACTACTAAATGCAATTGGATTTAGTTTTGATAAACTTTGAAAATTTGTGTTTGGGATGTTGGATTTTCTTGAATACTATGGTTATTACTGGTGTAGGCACATGATCCTCCTCCTGACTTTGTGTGGGATTGCATTGTTGGTTCATTTATATCAGGAGTCAAGTTGGTTGAAAAATAGGTAATCGCCATCTTTGACATTCACAGTTTTGGAGTGTTGAAATAGACCAATTGTTCTTGATGTTTTTTCCAGTCATGCCATGGGTTGCTTTGCATCTAAATCCTCTTGCCCTGTCCCTAGCTGTGAGGATTCTGCAGTCATTGCTTCGGAGACACCTTGTAAGTACATAATAATTGAAGGCATATGAAAGATGGTGGTGAGTGGTGTTATTTTGATGTTTGGTAGTCACGGTTAAGGATGTGGAGGCACTGTATGAGCTTTTTAAGAAAATAAGCTCGTTGATTATAAAGGATGAGCTCATCAACAAGGTATCAATCATATTCTGTTTAGTTTTCGATATTATGTGTAAATGTGGTGGTGCAGGATGAGTTCCAGCTTGCAATGTTCAGGAGAGAAAGCCAAAGAAATTTTTTTGCTGACAGGGTAAGTTAGTTGTATTTAACAGGAAATAGGTAATTGTTGTTGTAGAGTTGACTGAAGTTGCTATAGTTGTTCGACCTGTTCGACTGCAATCGTGATGGGGTGATCGATTTCGGGGAATTTGTGAGGTCTTTAGGTGTGTTCCACCCAAATGCAAAGTTTGAAAGCAAAGTGGCATGTAAGAAAGAGACATTTGAGTTATGTTGAGGAGTCATAGTAAAAGTGGTTTTTGGGTGCAGTTACATTTAAATTGCATGATGTGAGGGGTTCGGGTTACATCGAACAGAATGAGGTTAAGCAGATGGTATTCTCCCTTTTACATGAATCCCAAATGGAGCTTCCGGAGGATGTCGTCAATCTGATGGTGGATCAGGTGAGAATCTCGCTGCTTCACATCTTCACATTCTCTAAATCTCACTGCCACTGCTGCTTCTTCCCCAGACATTCTGTTTGGCAGATCCAAAGGGAAATGGGCAGATCGACTTCGACGAATGGAAACAATTTGTCTCCAAAAATCCATCCCTCATCAACAACATGAACCTTCCATATCTCAAGTACACACACACACACACAAATCTTCTATTTCCTCCGAATTCACATTTCTAAACTTGTTTCGTGTTGCAGGGAAATAACATTATCTTTTCCCAGTTTCTCCATCAAAGTAGAACACCAAACCATCTAACACATGGAGCTTGGAGTTATTTTAATAGGCATTTTATGAATGATCCCATCAGATCCTACGCTTGCCAGACAAACGATTTATATCATAATTTTTGTCTTTATTAATTGTTTCTTCCCTTGCCTAATATGTTATTATTACCATTAAATACTGACACCTCCAAACTCCACTTCATATTTACTATATACATTTACACCTCTTTCAATACCCTAAATTTATATTGCAATTTAACTCTAATCTCAATGCTTTAGAGTGTGAAACTTGGAAAGGAAAACATATTAACTATATTTATGAATCATAAATGATATTTATTAATAGTGAAAAATGTAAATATTTTTCAAATGTTGTATTTTTAATAAATGTTTGACTATCATAGGAAAGGAAATTAATCATTTATTAATTGGGCCTAGAGCCCAATTTACGAATACAGATACTAGATTCCATCTTTTTTCTTTTTACTGCCATGTCACTAAATATCTTATTAAAACTCCGTTAAGTTTTCCGAAAACCCTAGTAGTTGGGTTTCACCTTACGAGATGGCGATTCTCTCAGATTTTGAAGAAGAAGATAGGGATACGGGTTCTTCTTCAATGGAGTTACCGGCGAAGCCATTCAACGCCTTTCTTGATCCTTCGAATCCGTTGGGATTCTTAGAGGCGGCTTTTGAGTTCGTAGCGAGGGAGACCGATTTATTTGAGAGTAATTCGCTTCTTAATGATGTGAATGCGGTGGTGCGTATGGTGAAGAACAAGGTTGAGACGGAGAAGAAAAGGAAAGAGACGAAGAATGTGCACGGGGAAAAGGTGGAGAAGAAAATTAAAGCTGACGAGGATTCAGTTCCACCCAAGAAGGAGGAAGCTAAGGATGTTCTAATGAAGGAGAAAGAAACCGAGACGCAAATGGATGTTGACGATAAGGGCCGTCGAGGTACTTGTTTTAAACCGGAAAGTGAATCTCTTATTTCAAAGCTTTCATTTTCTTAGATTTAGTTTGGTGCTGCATTTTATTTTTTTTAATAAACTTAATTATGTCTCAAAATCCGCGAGTGGGTGGACTGGAAATGTCTCATAATCAACCTTGCATTCTTAACTATTGGGTATGCATGTATTTGATTGTCTCTTTCACTGAATTTGGAGTAGAAGCAAATGCATTTTGAAAATTAACATCAGGGCTATTTTCTGTAGTGGTTTAGTTTTTTTGGATGTGTTTAAGAACATTCTAAAGGATTTTATATGTCTACGAGAATGAAATGACCTGTGTTTATTGCAGCAATTGTTGATGTTTTGCAGCCGAAAAATTTCTCTGATGTTCTCTTTATTTTCTTTTGGTTCTTGAGCAGCACCTAACAAGGGAAATGGCCTCGATTTGAAAGATTATTCATGGGTACAAACGTTACAGGAGGTCACTGTTTCTGTTCCAGTCCCTGCTGGCACAAAGTCAAGATTCATTGTATGTGAAATAAAAAAGAAACATCTTAAAATTGGGCTTAAAGGCCAGCCCCCAATTATTGATGTAAGTTTCTTATGTGATGCTTGTATTTCGTGGTCCAGTTATATTCTATCTCTAAGTTTGATTCCCAGCTCTGCATTTTATGCTTGCTCTTCTAACATATGTTTTCTGTCCTTGTGACTTACTCATTTGTATCGACAGGGTGATCTATATGAGTCTCTCAAGGTGGATGACTGCTTCTGGAGCTTAGGTAGCGCATACTCATGTTTAGTTTTTTGGGTGTCTGTATACATCAAGATTTAAATGCAACCTTTTACAGAGGATCAGAAATATGTTTCCATTCTCCTAACAAAGCAAAACCAAATGGAATGGTGGAACTATTTGGTGAAGGGTGAGCCTGAGATTGACACCCAAAAAGTAGAACCTGAAAACAGCAAACTCTCTGATCTTGATCCCGAGACCCGCTCCACCGTTGAAAAAATGATGGTAGTTTCTCTTGTTTTTTAGCAAATTCTCTTGTTATTCATATTCACTATATATATATTACTGAATTCATTTGTTACCTTTTGCAGTTCGACCAACGACAGAAGCAGATGGGCCTCCCAACAAGTGACGAAATGCAGAAACAGGAAATAATGAAGAAGTTCATGGCTGAGGTAAAACACAACACACAAACTCCGGCTTACTTTTTATAAGCTATTGCTCTTATCAAACCCAACATCTTTGCAGCACCCAGAGATGGATTTTTCAAGGGCAAAAATTAATTAGAAGCCGGCAGTGGCAGCTGTCCTTTCAAGAGTTTCTCAATGAGGTACTATTGTAACCTTGTATTTACCTAAACTCTTTGTTAACAACTCGTGCATGCTATTCTCATCATGCCTGTATTGAGAGTTTGAAGCATGAGTTAAAACTATGAGTTCCAGGCAGGCATGTGCTTTGTTTTGTGTGTGTTTGCATCACCAATTGTATGTACATTCGAAACAGAGGTGCAATGCTTTGTTTACGTATATTGAGCATAAATCCCTACATTAATAGAGAGAATCATGAGCTACTTTTCCAAAGTACATAGTGCAATCAATACGATTTGAAAGTTTGTGTCCAAAATTGGCTGTAAAATAAGAACAAGAGATATTAACTGAAGCAAACCATAACGGTAAAGATGAAGGAGATGTTGACTGCGCCTAGATCTATATTTCAGTGTCGAAGAGACGGATGGTTAAGTCAGAAACCATCCTACGAGCAAATGGAATGTAGCTTAAGCAGAACCTGTGAGTGTTACATAAATTCAGATTCACAAAAGGAGGGATAGATTGCTTGGGAAACTCACCAGACGAGGGCACAAATTTCACATATGACTGCTATAAGTGTTAGGATTTTACTGTGTATCTGCACCAAATTTATTGAAACAAATGTGGAGACAAGTTTAATGAAGCAGTCAAGTAAGTGTGTTACCAAGAGAGCACAAACAAGAGCAAAAACCACGCATCCCGCATACATTGCCGTAGCGTAAACACGACTAGGATCGATCATAACTCTTACAAGTTTCCCTGGACTGATTAAGAAAGCTGTGCTGCAAATCACACAACCAAATTAACACACGCACAATTCTGTTGCTTCACTAACAACACAAATACCTCCCAACGCAAACAACATTGCCAAAGGTAAACAAGAGAGCAAATTTGATGGGCCTTGCAAAAACAATCATTGACTGCAATATGAAATTTCTGGTGTTCAAAAACCATCCAAAACCATCAATTATACCGAACCGAAATCATCGTACCAGAAACATAAAAACAACACCCGCGATAAAGGATGCTCCGAACCCATAAATCCTCTGCCCATTCAATAGCAACACATGAAATTGCAGTAGATTTTCAGTGAAAGGTTTGATTTCCGACAATTTTACCTGTAAAGGAGATAGAGCACAGAGCTCTTCGTTTCCTTCAAGTAAGTCCTCTTCTTGTCCCTCATCTGAACCTTGAATGAGTTTCCACATGTCTACAGATGAGAAGCAATTCGATCCCAGGAACACAAAACGAAAACATAAAGAGTAATAGTTTTGGTTTTAAAAACAAAGAGGAATTTGGAAAACATGATTCACGCTGATGTGGGTTACTCCGTAAACTAATCGATTGGTAATCACCCTAAAATTTACTAATTTGAATCAAAATAGCAGTAGATTTTGGGGGTTGTTACAAACTGTTTTCGAAATAAAATATTTTATATAATAAAATTGAGGAGAAAGGGCAGAGCAGTAGTGTTTCTCAAAAACAGCAAGGAAGCTGCGTGATATACTACTGTACACTACACTCTGGTGTTGGGGTTGTTTGTATAAATGACGCATTCTTGTGTCTGACTAGTTCATGAACTTTCTGCAGTTTGGAGCTTTGCACAAGCATGGGACCTTTGACTCATCGGCCTCATCGGGATCAAATAAATAGTCGTACCTGTAAAAAAAGATGATCCCATTAATACATACAATCTACTATGTTGAATAAGTTTTCATATTTTGCTTACGTCAATTCATCACCCGCAGGAACAGACATCCGAGCAATCAGCACGATCCGGCTCTCATCCCGCCCTACGCTCATTATCCTTGCATAGCAGTTGGGCATACACTGCAAAACATCACATCTCGTTCAACTACAGCTACATCAATCAATCTTAATTCTTAATGCATCATCATCATTTACCGCATGGTTTATCAGCCGAGCAATGTTTCCCGCATCTGTAGCATCAACCACCACTTCTTCGCTTATTTTGAATAACTGACAACACAAACTCCATTCAATCATGCCATCGCAAACGGAACTTGTATAACTCACAATATCTTACATAGCAATCTTTGCCTTGTGCTCGATACCGACCCTCTCTTAGATCTGCAACACTACGTCTAACTTGCTCCCCACGATATTCCACCACCTAATCAACAATGGAGATTAATCAGGTTGATGTTCCATTACTTCATTCATCAACCGTCAATATACCATTTCTCCTTCTTGGATATTCCGCCGTGCAAACAGACCCCAACCGTGTATTCCAGATCTTCCGAAGCAAACTCTATCCTTTTCTGTTCTCTGTCTCAATAAATAAATAAAAAATTCAGGAGGATCTCACACCTGTAACAAACCCTACCTCTATCTAACAAACCTGCAAATAATGAAGCCTCTCTCTAAACGTGCAAAACGTCTCCACCTTCTCTAATTTCTGTTTCAAACAACAAAACCATTAAAGTAAGTATTTCCTTGTTTACTTTTAGATGGAAACTGTAAATTTTACCCTGTTTGCATTCAAACTTCTTATTACACCCATAGAATGATGACGAGGTCCCATTATATAGTGGACTATTGCCTCCTTATTCATCTGCAACACCACCCAACAAATTCAGTTTTCTCATTTACATTACATCAAATATAATCAAACCTTGGCGTTAGCTCTTTTGTAGACACGACATCTTGCTGCTGAAAACGGTTCAAAAACCTCATCGGTATCCAGTGAACATGGTTCCTCCATCTTCATCCTACTCGTTGAAATAAGCCTTGCGCTCATATGCTTCTTGCTTTGGAGCAGGCTTCTAGCTGAGAAGGTCCCCTTGGGGGTCTCTATGATCAGAACAGTATCAGGATTGGGGGTCCTACATAAAGGAAACAAACAACATTGTCCTAAGTCCATGATCGCAAAAATCGCAAAACCTGCATTTACCTGTGGAAGGAGCAGTAGGAAACCATTTTGGTGAATTGTTTGCCGTTCTTTTCAAGACAGTGCAACTGTTCATTACAAACAAAATGTGAACTGTCATTCAGCATAATTTGAGTCAGTGACGTACTAATTCAGTTTTTTTGGACACCTGAACCAATACAAGATTAGAAGGATGAAATTTGAAAATACGGAGTAGTTACCTCCATCCGGTAACCAGCTCTTGATGCACACATTGCATGGTAATAAGTGGAGCACTTGCTGCATTGTGTACAGGAACCATGAATCTGTTTGCAAACTACGCACATCTGAAATAAAAGCAGATCTTCATTGAAATGTCATAAATGCAGAAAAGCTGGAAAATCTAGTCCGTATTTAGTAATAAACACAACATAATTGATCTCAGGTGCTAGTTAAAGAACAACAAATACCTTCACAAAAGAGCTTGAAGGTATCCTCAATATCCCAAGGGCAGGCTCCATCTTTTCGTCACTTGCAAATGAGACATCGGGTTGAAACCAAGCACATGTAACATGAACCCACAATGGCACAACGTCTGTAGGTTTCAGAGCACCCCCTGCATGTTTTAAAAATTATACTTAAAGTAACATCTCAAGTAGATGAAGGGAGGGCCTTAAAAATATGAAACCTAAATGCCTTCATAACTAGCAAAGGTGCAGGGTAAAAATGAACAGCTCCTCATCATTTTAACAACTCTCATTAATCCGGTGCTTGCAAAGGGTCTTTCTCCCAAACAAATAAATGAGCATTAATAGAGTAATGGGCTTTTAACCAACCTTTGACAGGACATAGGCAACATTGTCGCTCAATATCAGGCATCTCGCATGCTCTACATACCCACGAAGTGAAGTCACGAACATTTCTCTCTCCATAGCACTCTTGGTGAACGGCAATTTGACATCTGAATACAACATGGGGAAGCATTATCATTTCAAGGGAAAGAATCACAAGTAATAAAATGAAGTAACTTCCACAGGTTTTCTGCTGATGTTTGCAAATATACCTTATGCAGATAATAATCTTGTTGAAGTCCCAGTCTTCAACCCAGCGACATACTGCACATCTCTCTGTTGTCCACTTGGCAAGAACAGGCTCATGATGTTCTATTTCATAGAAAAAATTCAGGAGTTAAATGTTTAAACATAATGCAACGATCACGAAATGTTTAAGCATCAAAGCCTGGAAGGAACCTTGAAGAAAATTAAGCAGCCTTTGCTTCCTCACTTTGATAGAAGGGCGTTTGATAGATTTAACAGGAGCAAGGCTTTGTTCATGATGCTCAGCCATCTGTAACATCTGCAGGATGTGACAACCAATTTTATGCTAAAATACCATCTCACCATAAATAAATATCAGTTGAAGAACAGACCCATTGTTCAAGGGGAAGCAGGGATCCCTTCACCTTGACACTTGATTTCCAGTTTTTAGTTTTTGAACCCGTATGTCTCTGCCACTCACTGAGGGTTTGCTTTTCCATCCCACAAAATCCACATTTGCAAACAACTCTGGATGAAGGGAAAAAATCTATTTTTCCAGAAAACAGAATTCCCTTTATGGATGAGAATAGAAAAAAATTATTTCTTACAAATGGAGACTTGGAAAATAAATTCCTTCGACACCAGACAATATGACAGCAACCTTGTCAGGTAACAACGAATTACCATTCCTTTTGTTATTTCTGCATCAGGAATCACGACTCATTGAGGAATTCCTCATTTAAGGATAAATAAACGGTTTCACATCATAAAGCACAGAAAACTCACTTAGCCTTGACATGCCAGGTCTCCGAATCAGATGGATCAAAATTAAACCTAGCTTTGCATTCAGGGCAGTAATAATCACTTGATTGTATATCCTGGAAAAGAAACGAAAAAGAAAATCAACAATTTAAGGCTATTTAGGACCTAATAGCATGGCAAGGGCATTGCGATTTGTAAGCAGAGACCTCAAAATTGTCCTTTAAGGACCTGTCACACTCTGCATGGACCCAAACTTTACACCCATTACACCTGACCTGGATTTATGATACGCCGAGGATGTAACAATCCTAGGTTACAGTAAAAACAGAAAAATCCCTGCAGTTTTAAATGATCTTACCCAAGTTCCATTGTCGGATTGATTCCGAATCTTTTTGCAAATGCTGCAAAAATGTTTAATTTTTTTCAACTGCAGAAGAAAGGACGAAAGCAACAAAAACAGTTGGTGAATCATTAATAGGGATGGTCTTCCAGGATGATCTAATGATAATAATACATAAAAAAGTAACAAACCCGGGCACAAGAACTACACAACCGGTTGATGCCAGCTGTTGAGCTATTTGCTTTTCTCTGCAAGTTGGGTGCCATGCTAACCCCACAGGCTTCACAAGATTTTGATTCCTTTTTCACATGTACATCCTTCAAAAAGGAAAAAAATACACATTTCTGAATTATACGGGATAAGGTAAAAACAATCCTATATTGGAAAGTCATGCTGTCAAATGTAAGTAAATCTTCTGAAAATAAACCCTAAACCAAAAAGGTGGAAAATTTAAACAGCGGAAGGGTATTTTAATGTCACTACAAAACCACAAACTCTACTAGATTCCTCAAAAAAAACAAATAGCTAGCCATTAGGAAAAAATTCAAATGAAATTACTTGCTCCGTAGAGTTGCATTGTTGACTATGTGCTGAATCAGAATCCTCAAAGACACCTCTTGGCAGAGAACTAAGGTAATCTGGGCGACCAGCAGCAGCATTAATTTCAACCATCAACATGTCACTGAATCCATTTTCAGCCAAAAAAGCTTCCTCTATCGCAGAGCGAAGATCACTTGGCTTGCTGTCATTCAATCCAGTCTGCCCCTGAAACCTAATTCATCAAACTCACAATGATTCCAACTCAAAAAGAACGCTAAAAGTAGTACATTAACAGAAAAAAAAGAAGCAAGAAAAGGTACGACAACAGCACCACCTGTCGAGATAGTCAACGAATGGAAATATCATCCCACTTTTGATCCATGCATACTCCTGCTCAAAAATGACAAATTCCAATCCAAACAAAATGATGAAACATAACAAAAGCACGCTTTACCCTTTGAGTTCCATTTCCAGAGTAACCAAAGAACATTACACAAACTGATCGAGCAACTCGACAATTGAAAACCTTCTGCGGAACTTGCATCTCTTGATTTAGCACGACTGCAGGCCATGCTGGACAATTCTTCCCAGAAATCGCCCACACAATGTCACCTTCAACAAACTCCTTGAAACCATATAATTTATCGATGCCTATTATTTCTGCACAATCATCAAACTCTTCATCGATGAGCCAACCATTCCTTAGTTCTGCAATCTCTTCCTCTGACAATGGCGCAAATTTTCGGCCTATCTTGTCCTTACTCAATTTCTTATTCACTGTTACGTTACCACGAACGCCTGATGCCCTGAAACCAGAATCTTTAATCTTACCTCTAAATGGTGTATACTCTGCATCCAAATCAGAATCACGAGCTCCATTCTTACTGAGAATCTTATCATTTTTCCAGTTATCAAGAACTGAATCATTGAATCTAGAAGGCAACATCTGAACTCTCCCACGAGAGGTTCTTACTAGAGGAGGCCGTGTAACTTCTGTAACTGTAGGTTGCGTGTACATGGACTCCGACTCTGGGCGGTGTCTACAACCCCCGACCTCCGTAGCGGCGGACTTGGATAGGATAATTTGAATTCCATAACCGCTGAGTGAAATAATCCCAGCAGCAGCCTCCCCAAGGAGATGAAGAGGAAAATAACCATTAGCGAGTTTGCGTTTCTTCCTCTTCACCGACGACTCATCTTCGTCAGCCGCCGAATCGCCGCCTCGGCACCGTTTTAAAAACGGCATTACCAGTTTCAACTTCTTTTTTATAATCATCCTCCACAATCCGTCAATTGAAAACCCTAATGAGAGTACATGAAATCCGCGATCAGCCAGAAAACGAATTCCGCCAGGAAAACTCAATCCCACCCAATTCAAAATCAGTGATTTGAAAGAAACCCCTTTTGCAATTTAGGGATCCTTGTTCCAACACATTTTATCGATGAGAGAGAAACCCCATTTTTATATCCAGAAGAAGGATATAGATATAGTGTGAATTGTATGTAAAGCGGAAGTTTTTAGAATATACAAATTTGATGCAGTATTTGACATTAAATGGGAAGGTGGAGAAGATTTGTGTTCCAATTCAGGATTGGATATCCATACAAACAAATGCATTTTCCGGTGAAGTGTACTGTACAATTACATAGAGGGGCTACGGGATGGTGCCGGCGTTGGAATGCAGAGAATTTTTCCGGTCAACTGGAATGTTTATTTGGGAGAAGAAATGTAAAGGGAAGACAGTTACAGTCCCATGGGTTTGGATGCAAGAATACGCACAACAGAGCAGATGAAGACTGAGTTTTGGTATAAAAGACAAGAAACACGAAAGCTTCATACGGAGGGAGGATCAGATGAGGTTTGTTTTACTCTTTCCCTCAATTACCAACAACATAATCATATTATGGGTTTCTTTGGTACTTCGATTAAAACAGCGATGAGGTGCGGTGAGATGTTGAAATCATGATTTTTTTAATGCGCACAAAACATAAAGTTAATTGCGATGTGATAATCGTTAAAAAATCACGATATCATCACAACTGTTAAAACCAGCTGTGGTCTCATCATGATTTTGAAAAAAACTCATTTACCCTTACTTCTATTAATTATAATATAATTATATTTATTATTTTAAATATATAAGTGTATATTAGTATTTTTACATAAATCACGATCATAATATCGCAATCTTACCAAGCATACTTAAAAATTCACGATCATCATATCTCACCACACCTTACTACATCTCACCACACCTCACCACACCGCAATTTTTAAAAAGTTGAACCAAACAAACCCTATATTATGCTTCTTTTTTGTACAAACTAAATATAACTATAACTATGTTTTAGAAAAACATAAAAAAGATGGATCTTGTAATTGTAGGCAGGCATTCATCACTTGTCAAGATTGACAAATTCTATTTTTACTCCTTTATTAAATATTCGAAAAAATAAAAAATATATAATTATAAAAATTAGTTTTTGAAATTACGAGTTTATCATAAGTTAATAATGAAACATAATTTAAAAATAATGACAATAAATTCATCTCATGAAATTACGTTTACTTGACCGTTGTTTTTAAACATTTTACTTCTTTATTGTGTTTATAATGATTTTATATTATCGTTATTTCTTCAATGATATTCTAAATGTACTTATAAATTATGTTTAATTGAATGACAAAACATCGCTTTTAGGTTATTCACAACTATCAACAAAACATATTTTATAAATTTTTATTTTTATGTTTATTAAATTATTTTATGAAATTAGATATCATACTATTATTTAAAAAATAATTTTTTAAATCATGATAAGTACATAACTCACTGGTCCCACACTTCACCATTGTTTCTCAAAGATTAATTCCAAACATGTCATATATTATATTGGTAGTTGATGTTTTGAACATACAAACTCATACCTATAAATATTACGCCAGTCAGCGGATAGGAATAAAATGATGAGTTGAGTCCTTTGGACAGGTAGCTTTGTATGTGGTCATTTGTGAGCATATGACATATTAATTGTATTCCGTATGTAATATGTACAAATTCCATGCATTGTTTTCTTTACATTATAAATACCCAATACACGGCGGTGTAACTGTAACACGACCAAATGGGAGATGTCAAACTCGCCCCGGTTGCTTTTAAGTATATTAATAATAAGTGTCAACCGACATCGGCATTCAACATATCTAAGCAATGACAAATAATAATAAATAATAATACGGCCGGAGTTTTAATGTTTTGGCTTTACCTACCACCGGGAAAAACGGTGAATTAAAACCAACGAATTCAATTGTCGGCCTTTTAGCCAGCTGGAAATCCCCAGCCTCTTTCACAAAATAACATTTTACTATTTATTCCCTTCCCTCTAGTCTAACACAAACCTTAATAATTTTATACTGAAACTAAAATGATAATTAATTAATTTAAATATTTTATTTTGATATGAATTGGTAAATAGTTACCATGTGGATTTGTCAAGTTCAATAATTAATTTTTTTACCTTCTTGTGCCCACACACATGTGACATAGGTGTCACATTTAATACAGAAACGGATTTCCAAGTCACGTTTGTTTATAAATCTAACACCAACACCAAAATCACATATTGCAAAAGATGAAGGTTGAGTTGCAGAGGTCTTGCATTATCCGGCCAGCCGAACCAACGACAAAGGGTGTGATGCCTTTGACAGAATTTGATGAGATTGGTGGCTTCTTACCTTATATTCCAGGGATCATTTTCTATCGTCCCAACCAAACTTGTCCACTCCCTAAAGGAAACGACTTTTTTACAACTCTAACGTCTTCTTTGAGCAAAGCTCTTGTCTATTTTTACCCGGTAGCAGGTCGGTTGCGTCGACTGGATGGAGGGAAGCTTGAGCTGGAATGCAATGAAGATGGTGTCATGTTTACTGAGGTTGAATGCCAAGATGATATGAAGGTACTTCAAATTAATTACTAATTTTTTGTTTGCCTAATTAATTTTTAGCAGGTTCTGGGAGACTTGACTGAGTCACCGGAGTTGCAGCATCTCATTCCTCCGGTTGATCATTCCACCGCTGTGGAACAACTTCCTCTTCTTCTTGTGCAGCTCACTAAGTTCCAATGCGGTGGAGTTTCTTTGGGGATCACAGTTTCTCATGCTTTGTTTGACGGCCAAAGCTGCGCAAATTTCATATGGGAATGGGCAAGGTTGGCTAGAGGAAAACCGATTGGAGGCCACCCGTTTCTTGACAGAAAGATTCTCCGGGCAGGAGAGCCGCCGATGGTTAATCATAAGATAATTCAAGAACCTCAGTTCAGACCTCCCCCATTGATAGTTGGCGAAACTGACTGTGAAAAACAAAGAGAAAAGACAACTTCTACTGCTATGTTAAAGATATCGAATGTCCAAATGAAAGCCATTAAAGCAGCTGCAAATATAAAAAATCCACAGGAAAAATACTCCCGTTATGAAGCGATTGCAGCTCACCTATGGCGGTGCTCCTGTCGTGCCCGCCGCCATGTTCCAAATCAGCCGACGAGATTAGGTATTTGTGTCGACATCCGGAACCGTATGAACCCTAAATTACCTAGAAATTTCTTCGGAAACGCCATTATCGACGTAATTGCTGAAAGTTTCTCCGGAGAACTCATGACGAAGCCATTGAGCTTCGCCGTGAGCAAAATACGGGAAGCAATCAACAGCGTAACGAGCGAATACGTGAATTCGTCAATTGATTACCTTAAAAATCTCGAGGATCTGTCACAGCTGCAAGAATTTTATGCTCTTCGTTCAGGAAAAGGACCGTTTTACGGGAACCCTAACATCAGCGTGACAAGTTGGCTGAGTTTACCTATCTACGGCGTTGATTTTGGATGGGGAGGCGACATTTCAATGACTCCGGGGGTCTTCGATGGCGATGGTGACTCACTTATTCTACCAGGCCGCGAAGGCACCGGCGATGACGCAATAGTTGCCATATGCCTTCAGGAGGAGTGCATCGGAGATTTCAAGAAATTCTTCTACGAAGAGATTCAAAATTATGCTTCCCTTATCAAATTATGAAGACAGCCCCAGCCCCAGCCCCCCTCGTTGTATTAATTCTATTTATATTATTATTTAATAAATTACGCATTGCTTGATTGGTTAATACTTAATAGTAGTATACTTCCCTTGTACGGACTACGAAGGAATTATATATAATTGGGTTAGGCCAGGCCCAATTGTTTTTTATATTGTAGCATGTATGTAGGAGCTAATTTTTTGGCTTGTAAAATTGTATGAAATGTACTTTTAGTTTTAATAGAGAAATGGCAATCGACTCCCACACGTGATGCGGGGATATCGTTTTAATATAAAATAATAACACTTTATTTTATTTCGTCAAATAAAGTGGATTCATTTTGACATATTTACTTATTTTTAAAAACAAGTATAAAGTAAATGTAATTACAATATTTTTATTTTATATGATAAATAAAATAGTTTGATATAACAATTGACCAATTCAACATGAAATGCATTTGAAAATATAATTAATAAGTTTTAGGATATAAAAGGTTAGGGTGATTCGATGAATCAGTTTCCTTCTTTTCTGTTCAGTCTGTGGGTTTCCTTTCAACTTCTTCTTCTGATTTGCTCTTCCGCGAATTTCTTCCCTCCGGCGAGTTACAAGAGCATTACCAAGACGTTTTACAAACGAACAGCCAGGAGCCAGTAACGGTTAGAATTTGCGTCAATGATCCTGACGTGACCGATTCTTCCAGCGATGAACAGCCGGATTATTCCAAGATCATAATCGAAGCGGAGTGGAGTGGATTTCCTCAACCAGTGAAGGGGGAGAAACGCAAGAAATTCAGAGGTGTACGGCAGCGTCCGTGGGGAAAGTTTGCGGCGGAGATACGTGATCCTTTAAAGCGAGTAAGGTTGTGGTTGGGAACGTACAATACCGCGGAAGAGGCTGCTATGGTTTACGACAAGGCAGGGATTAAACTACGTGGCCCTGAGGCATTAACTAATTTCAAAAGGTCAGAATCGGATTATGAATTGGTTCAAGATGGGGAAGGGGATGCAGGGATTAGCGGAAAGAATGAGTGTGAGTTGAATTTATTCAATTATCCAGTGGATGGAGAAGCGAATTTGAGATCAGAATGGAAAGCAGAGAATAAGGGTGAGGATTCTGGCGATGAGAGTCCCTTGTGGGTGGATTTTCCGATGGAAGAAGAAGAAGAAGAAGAAGGTGACTGTATGGCGTTTGATTTGTGGATAAGAGGAGGAGGAAGAGGAGGATTTTAGAAGTAAGTAACTGTAGTTGAGATGATCATTATTTTCATCAACTTTCCAGTTTTGGAAGTCTTCCTTCTTCGTCCTTTTATTTTTTATATTTATTTAATTCGTGTAACTAAAATATTTAAAAATCAAGTCATTCATAATTTAATTGGATTGGGCATATAGCTAGCTGCACTGCAAGTGCAACAGTGAAATGGAATGGAATATTGTGCCTTTCCTGTGAATCAAACAAAAAAATGACTCCAAGTTAAGTAGATTGGGAAAAATTGTCCATTCAAATTTCTCTGGCAAATAAAACATGAGCAAACTATTGATTCTTGTACCAAAAAGTCATTCATTATACAGATGGAGATACAACTCAGGAATCACCACCAAACGCACCCTCTCCCTCTCCTCCTATAATCATTAATTATTAATCATACTCTCCTCACCTGAATGTTGTGGGTCGACTCAGACCTCCAAATTGGTTGCCTTCCACTTTGGACAAGAGCTACATTCTCCCCTTCTTTTACCATCCCTTGCTTCTATATTGTTAAGACAAGATCATGAGAGTTAGTTATCACCCTCATTTTAGTACAAAATCACATGGGTACCTGTAGTAAATCAAGTGCATTCCCAAACGTCTTATCTGCATCATCACAGAACTCCAGATGAATGGGGCAAACCCCTTGGTATACAGCTAGCCTTTGCTGCATTCTCTTACTGTTAACTCAATTAACAACTAGTTACAATCTCAATCACTTCACTAGTTCTACCGCCTATTCCTAGTTACTCACTCATTTGTGAAGGCAAAAATTGTTCCAGATGGCCGATAATGGCTCAGTAGTATGGACATGAAACCAGTTCTCGTGAATACAACTATTGAAGTTCCGAGGGTATTGGACATCATTGTTGCATGGAATGCAAACATTTCACTCATATGATTCTGCAAAAAACATTTCACTCATATGTTATGTGTGAAACACAAAGCAGAGTGACAAACTGATAACAGAGACACACCTTGAATGTATGGCCTAGATTCACCTGGGGACCGCACATTGTAGCTTCAGTGCGCAAGGACACCGTATGCATGACTTTAACCGCTTTCAATGGGAATCTGAATTATATTGTAGTGAAGCCACATCAAATATAATGCATCTAGTTTAGTGAAAATAGTAAGATGCATGGGATGGTCACTCGCCTCCCATGAGCAGTCTCTCCAGAAAGCATGACTGCATCAGCTCCTTCTCGAACAGCAATGGCAATATCTGACACCTCTGCTCGGGTAGGAGTAGGATGCATTATCATACTTTCAAGCATATTTGTTGCTACTATCACTGCTTTTCCCATGCTACGGCATGTCCGAATGATTTCTTCCTACACTTTCATCAGTTTTTTCGTAAATCAAAGATAGAAAATCATGTAATAATCTGAGACGTGAGCATTCAAATAAATTACCACTTTACCTGCAGTATTGGAACATCTTCAATCGGCAATTCTGCACCAAGATCTCCTCTGGCAACCATTGCCTACCAAAGGAAATGGATTAGTTCAGGTAACATTGTTTCAATGAAATTTGTACACCAGTTGCATTACTTAAAGAAAATAAATCGTCATATTTCTAACTGCTATATCAACATTGCTATGGATCCATGCTAGAAAAGCTTATTCTGAGAGAAAAATAGTTATATTTATTTATCCATATGCAGTATTAGTGCTTTTACCCCATCAGATGCAGTAATTATTGATTGCAAATTTGGTATGGAGTCAGCACTTTCAATTTTTACAATGACATGAATATCTGCACCAGCAGCTGAAGAGAACAGAAATCAAAATATTTGACGTTAGTATAAAGTCATAAGTTCAGAAATGCAACAGCAGGAACAGCAAAAAAAGAACCTTTCAGATAACTCTTCAACTCATGAACTACAGCAGCATCCTTGACAAAGGAAACAGCGTAGAAGTCAACTCCGTTATCCACTCCAAATTTGATATCCTCCCAATCTTTTTCTGTCAAATGTGCACAGCCAAAAATGATATTTTTTGTTTTTTTTGTGGAAAAGATCAACATAAATCAGTTAAAACAAAATGCCAACTGCAATTCAAAATGGAATTGATCCAGAGGTATCACGGAAAATCTAACCAGTGATTGAAGGAAGTGTTGCACTTTTTCCACGAACATTAAGATGCCGACGAGACTTAAGCTCCCCACCATCGATGACTTCACATTTCACTGAATCCTCAGTCTTTGAATTCACTAGAAATGACATCATACCACCTGCATCATCAACATATAGTCAACTTACGATTCATAGAAAGAAGCTAGTCTCAACATGGGCATGATTTATACAAATGAATTCTGCTTCAAAATCAAGGAAAAAAATATTAGGTTGCTGAATTGTTGCAGCATAACTTTTTTCTGATTTATTCAAGCAACTTTTTTCTAATGATAACTAACAAAATTGACAGTTCCGTACCATCAACAAGAAGCATATCCCCAACCTCAACATCATTGACAAAATCATCGTAGTTGACACTAACACAGTCGGGTGTACCAACTCCTCTTCTAATTGTAAAAGTAAATTCCTGACCAGTCATCAAATTAATAGGTTGAGGCAAATCACCACTCCTAACCTCAGGGCCCTGTCATTTAAAATTCAGAACGTGATTCATAATTCTAGCGCCCCATAATTTAAATCAAACTGTGACCCACAAGCTAAAAGAATACTAGCCTTAGTGTCAAGCATGATGGCTATAACATTATCCTTTGCCTGAGAATTATATTCCTTGACCAGATCAATAACTTTCTTGTGAGATGCATGATCTCCATGGGACATATTAAGACGCGCAACATTCATTCCTGCCTCTGCGAGCTTCCATATCATTTCCTTGGTATTGGTTGATGGACCAATTGTACAAACAATTTTGGTCTTGCGCCTAAGTAAAGGTGCCGAACCTAAACCCGCAGATACATCACCATTTTGTGTGCTTCCATGGAGATTTGGATTCTGCCCATATTCCTGGTCGAGACGTAAGAGCATGAAGACATGAGACGGGTTACAACTTACAAGAGCAAGAATAACCCAAAAACACACATAAAATTGTAAAAAGTCAAACCTTCGGATTGTCTTCAGGAGAAACCGGAATCAACGGTAGATCCGCACTAAGAGACTTCCTCGGCGTGATAGGTACGCTGACCTGTACAGCTCCATCACGGGACATCCTCTTGTTTGGCCCAAATACCTTCCCCTCGAAACCAGAAACTTGCCTATACTCACCCAATTGGGTTTGCCGAGATCCAGAACCACCTCCCGTCGGAAATGCACAGTGAAAAAGCCGCGAGACCACAACTTGTGCCATTGGAGCTAAAAAAGAATTTTAAACCAAGGAAAAGAAAAATTTGTATAAGAATTGTCACGCAACTAAATAAAATCCCGTAGACCAAGAGATGCGCGATGAAGGTAGAGAGGTTCTTGTTTGTATCGAAGCAAAGTCTCAGTGATAGATGACAGCGCAACAGTTTGCCCAACGGAATGTATATATAAAAGATTGAAGAGGTTTTTTTTTTATTTAAGTAGAATGGGCGGTGGCTCGTGGGTCGTGAGCAATTTGAAGTTGGCCCACAAAGAAATATCCTAGGCCCATAGACTCGAAAATATCTCATATAAACTCCATATTAATATTGATATTCTCCAGTTTGTCAAGCCAAGAAATGAAGGGAGCAAGACTCCTGATTGGCAATGAAGAATAGGTATGAGATGAAAAAAGATGAGACTTAGAAAGTGAAAACTGAATCTGAATTCTATTGTGTAGAATAACAAATTTTACAATGAGTTTTGTAATACAACATATATACAAAAAAGAAAAAGATTCTAAAGTTTGCTAACCAAACATGGAACCATCTTAATTCTAATATGTTGCTTGGCAGAACATGTTTCATAATTTAACAACCCCTCGTAAGTTGAGCATGGATGTCATTTAGGCTCATCTTGGAAATCAACAATTGAAATATTGGCCTTGGTAACCCCTTAATCAAGATATCATCTGTTTGGTCTATCGTAGAAATGTAATTGACATATATCAACTTCTCAAGTTCTTTTTCTCGTGTAAAATGACAATCTCGTGCAAAATAATTAGATCTCTCATGTAAAATTGGATTCCGAACAAACCGAATTGTAGATTGATTATCACAATAGATGTTTACCATACTCGATTTTACCTTAAAATCCCTTAATAGATCATTGAGCCATAGAATTTCACAAGTCAGAGATGATAATGCCCTAAATTCCACCTCGGTAGAACTTCTCGCTACAACGCTCTTTTCTTGGATCTCAAACTTATCAAACTTGATCCTAGAAAAACACAGTGTCCATAGGTTGATTTGCTTGTTTCTTTACAACTGCCCCAATCACTATTGGTAAAACCAATAAGCTTCATATCGGGATTAGCTGACAAGAATATTCCCATGCTTGGAAATTGTTTTAAATACCGCAACACTATGAATGTAGCCTTTAAATGGGAGTTTGTAGGCTTGTCCATGAATTGCAAGAGAATATGAACTGAATATGTTATATCTGGATGAGTGAATGTCAAGTAAATCAATTTTCCAATTAGTCTTCGATAGTTTGTAGCATCTTTGAGCATGATGTCATTGTCATGAATTAGTTCATGATTCGACTACATAGGGATATCTGATGGCATGGATGCTAGTAAATCACATTCTTGAATAAGATCTAATGCATATTTCCTTTGACACAATACGATGTCAGCTTTGGATCTAGCAATCTCTACTCCCAAAAAATACCGTGGAACTTCCAAATTCTTTAAGCCAAACTTGGAGGTAAGAAAATCAATTACATGTGCAATATGTTGTGAGGAGACACTCCAATGATTATATCATCTATGTAGACAAGTAAAGCAAGAAAACCATGTGAATCATCAGATCCTACATTTGTGAACAAAGAATAATCAGACTTGGTTTGAGTAAATTCAAAAGATAATAGTGTCTCGGTGAGCTTTATATTCCATTGCCAAGAGACTTGCTTTATGCCATATATTGCTCAAGTCCCTGTGGAGGCTGCATAAATATTTCATCGGTGAGGTTACTATTCAAGAACGCATTATTAATGTCCAATTGATGAATATGACATCCTAGTTTTACTGCAAAAGAGAATAACAATCTCACTGTAGTATGTTTAACGACATGACTGAAAGTTTCATTAAAATCGAAACCTTCCACCTGACTGAAACCCCGAGCAACAAACTGAGCTTTGCAGCAATCCAATGTACCATCGGCCTTGAGCTTGACCTTATAAACCCATTTACATCCAATAATATATTGAGTATTTGGAATAGATACCAAATTCCAAGTATTATTCATCTTAAAAGCCAATAATTCAGAGTCAATTGCCTCTTTCCAAATAGGATCCGAAAATGCCTCGAGATAAGTCTGTGGTTTTGAAACATGATTTAAAGCAACAATAAAGGTAAGATAGGAGGGGCGAAGCAAGTCTGGAGACAAATATTCTTAGATGGGAAATGAGAGTTTTGTCGAATCAGTCGATACTTGAGTACAATCATAAGCTTGTAGATAGGCAGGGGGTTGGCGAACCCTGTCCCCCCGTTGTAAAAATGTGATATGCGACAATGAAGGATGTGATGGTGATGAAGGATCTTGATGGAAGTGTGTAGGTAAAATATCATGAGGAGCTTCAGCTGAAATAGGGGATGAGTTTGAAAGAGTAGGATTCTGGTAATGGGAATTAGTGTTTTAAATTTCCGGTATACCAGAAATTTCGGGCGTACCGATTTTGGCCGGTATTTTGCCAAAATACCGATCGGTACGGATATTTTTCAGGTCGGGTTTGGTGGGTTGGGTCGGATTTATATTAAAAAAATAAAATATGAATATTTTATAATTAAATTTATTTTAATTCCTCGATACGGATCCGGTACATATCCGGTATACCGATCCAATGAGCTTGTCCGGTATACCGACCGATACCGATATTTAAAACATTGATGGGAATAGGACAAATCCATTGTACTAGTGTCAATTGATAATGGTATGAGAGATAACAGAATCTTGTGTCCGTGAATGCTCTTCTAGGAAGTCACATGGAGTTGAGCTAGAAAATGAGAATTAATTCTCATAAAAGGTTACGTCTCTCGAGTAAAAAATATGACCGGAATCAAGATCATATAATCGAAACCCCTTAACATGTGGTGGATAACCAATGATGATATATTTTCGAGCTTTAGATTCAAACTTATTTCTATGATGTTTGAGCGTGGAGGCATAACATAAACAACTAAAGACCTTGAGGAAATCATATATGGGAGAACAATCATGAAGCAAGTGATATGGTGTTTTGAAGCTTAGAACCTTTGAAGGAAGCTTATTTATCAGATAGACGGCACTTAAAACTACATAACCCCAAAACTATATCGGCAAACTTGACTGAAAAAGGAGAGCTCTAATCATGACATTAATATGTTGTAATTTTCGCTCTACAACAACGTTTTTTTGGAGTGTCTCTTTCTACATATGAATTCTGATGTAAAATTCCATTTTCAGAATAAAATTTCATTAGTCAAAATTCTAGAGCATTGTCCGAGCGAATGATCTTCATGTTGCTTCCATAATGTGTATTAACCATATTGCAGAATGTAGGGATAATGTGAAAGGCTTCACATTTCGATCGCATTAAGTAGACCCAAGATATCCGAGTAAAATCGTCTACGATGCAAAGAAAAAATTTATAACCACCAATCGCTTCATTTTCATAAGCACCCCAAGTATCTATATGAATCAAGGAGAAAGCTTTTGTTGTGTTCTTCACATGATCTGGAAAATGCTTTCTTTTATGCTTAGCTCTATGATATGAGTCACAAGCATAATTAGATGGTAAAATCTTAACACCCATAACATCAATTAAATGAGAAGCAGTAAGATAAGATGAATGTCCAAGTCGCATATACCATAAAAGGGCATTTGAAACATTAACATTCATACTCAAAACACTAATGTTTGTGGGCAAAATATTTAAACCGCATTGCAAGATATAAAGCCCTTGTCGTTAATTAGCAACTACAATCGTCCTCCACGGGGAGAGATCCTGGATCCAACAACAATTGTTATTCATCAAAACGCAACATGGTAGTGACTAAGTTAACCTGGCCACAAAAATCAAATTATACCGAAAATGATGAATGAACAAGACATTATTCAATATCAATGATTCTGAAATTATCACACTCTCAACATTCGTAATAATCACCTATGCCCTTGTAGGCATTCTGACAGATACCGCAGATATGCTCCTCATATTCACAAAAAGATCTATATTGCAACACATATGTTGGGATGCACCCGAATCAATTATACAATCCCTTAAGTAATTAATAGTGGCTAAACGAGAAGATGAATGAATGCAAGATAAATAAAAACCATTACGGTATGCAGGAAGTTTCTATGTAGCAATTGCCAATGTAGCTAGAGATGTTTCCGCTGCTGCAATTTGGATATTCCCAATACTTGAGTTGTTGAATAATGCCATTAATTTGTCTATCTGTTATTTAGTTAGAGAGTGAGAGGTATCACTTGCAGTATGCGTTGCAACTTGACTTACAGAGGCTTGGTGGCTTTTTCCTTTGGTGAACTTGAAATCCGCAGGGTAGCCGACTAATTTGTAGCATTGTTCCTTAACATGCCCTCTTTTCTTGCAATAATTGCAGAATAAATCTTTATTATCCACTGTTTTTCCATACATAACTGAAACATCCGGGTTCTAAAAAACCGAAGAATCTCGGTGAGTTTTATGTGATGATTCTTCCCGGATAATTGCTCCATATACTTCATCTATAGTCGGAAATGAGTTCTGTCTCAAGAGTTGAGAGCAACTAGCAGAAAAAGTTTCGTTAAGCCATTTAAAAACTTAAACACGCGGTTCTTCTGCTTCATTTTTGCAAAATGTTCAAAACATGCAGGGGCACATTTTCCCCATTGACAATGTGGAGTTGGCCTAAAATTGTTCAATTCTCCCCTAAGAGCGGAGAGCTCGGTGAAATATTCAGATACAATCTTCGCACCTTGAACCAAACTTCCAATTTGAGCATATCATCGACATACCCGATTATCATCGGGTTGAGAAAATCGAGTCTCTAGATTATCCCAAATAATTTTGGCTTCAGTGATGTAGAAAACTGGTTGGGCTAGTTTAGTTTTCATTGAAAGCAGCAACCAGGAGACTATTAAGTCATTGCATCTCCTCCACTTGAAGTACTCAGGATCAACGAAATCTGGTTCTAAAATCGAACCATCTAAAAATCCTAGTTTGTTTTTGATTGAAAGAGCCAACATGAAAGACCTTTTCCAATTGAGATAGTTATCTCAATCAAGTAGAATAGACGAAAGGAGAGGGTTGAGGCTGTCACCAGGATGTATGTGATAAGGCGAGTTCTCATTGTCATGTTCGACGAGAACTTTACCTTGCAATTGTTTGGTTTCATTATCTTGCTCTGATACCATATTAACGTTGATATTCAAGCCAAGAAATGAAGGGAGCAAGGCTCCTGGTTGACAATGAAGAATAGGTATGAGACGAAGAAAGATGAGATGAAGAAAGTGAAAGCTGAATCTGAATTATATTGTGTAGAATAACAAACTTTATAGTGGGTTTTATAATACAACGTGATGAGATCCCCGGAACGTTTTCGAACCACAACACAACGTATGTACAGAAAAGAAAAATTATAAATCTTGCTAAACAAACAGGGAACCAACTTATTTCTAATCCATGTTTCATAATTTAACATCTCATAAATATATATTCATAGTGTCTTATTCAGATGATCGATGGTAAGAGTCACAAGAGAAGGCGATGATTTATTGAGTGATAAAAGGGCAAATCACTGAGTTAATGTTACATGGCTTTCAGAAGTAAGGAAATTTTAAATAAGCTTCTTATCTTTGAAGACAGCGAACTGCTTCTTGAGTTCATCCTTTGCCTTGTCAGCGAATGCATCCAACTCGTCCTCGTACGTCTCATAAACCACAGGTATAGTATGCAGAAGCACAAAAGCTGCAGAATAATGTCAAGGTGGGCGGGCTATCATACTTTCTTTTGTTATGGTGATTCCAAAACAAGACCAAATATAGATAGGTAAGTTAAGCTACTTACAAATGTAGAACAGGGTAAGGAAGTTGAAGCAGCCACCCAAAACAGAAAGGAGCCAGAGGCCAGCTACCACCTATAAATATTCAATAACATCAACTTTATGATATGCCATGAACAAAAACACCAAAAACTACTACCCCCATTATAACTAATTATGCTAAGAACATGGACTTACTGCAATGAATTTCTTGAGGTTTTTTCCAGATGCTATAGCTTGAATTTCGGCTGACACCACATTGAGTTCTGATCTAATTGCTGAAGCAACGCCAAAAGCAACATCCTCAGAAATAGCTATCTCAGGGATCTTTGGCGGGGCCCTGAAAGAAAATGCAAACAACAAGAACTTTAATGAAAGCAAGGATTTGTTGAAGTTTTTGGGTGGATCTCACTTGTTGATAAGTTTTGATGTGAATGACCATAAGAAAAGGAGTGACAGAACAAGAATCAGAATATGGCAAACTAATGTGAGCAGGTGATATTCGATTAGTTCCAAGAGAACCCAAATTGAAGTTACCAGTCCAAACAAACTGGCGGTAACCTTTTTGTCTCTCCATAGGAAAATATCAGCGGCTGCAAAGAAAAGAAGAAGGAAATTTTTAAGAAACATTGTAGTGGTAATTCATAAAGCAGGAGTAAAAATCCCTGGAAAATGGCCGCTCGGAATCACTAAACGTTATTTCAAATAAAGAAGAAGCTAGAATGGATATGCATTTTCCCGCTCTCCATCAAACAACGAAAACAACGTGAGCAAGAGCATCTAAATCCCTCACATAAAAAAGCGCCTTACGTTTTCCACCGCCTAAAACCTTGTGAACCGGCTTAACTCGATCAAAAAGACGATTGATCTTGGCCTTGGCCCTGCGATCATCATTAGAATCAGACGACGCTGAATCGGCCCCATGCAGCTTGGCTGTGATTTCATCGACTACAGATTCAGGTACGGAGTCCTCCTTCACTTTCTCTGCTGCTTCTTCGGCCATCGGTCCTAATCTTCGAGCACCCACAGCGGCTTAATAGCTACTATAAAATGAAGATGTTCTTGTGGTAAATCTGTGGACTTGGAAGAGAAATGAATGAAAAGGACTTTCTGAATAAAGCCCCCAAGGCCGGCGATAGATTAATAGTAGGTACAATAAATTCCGATGACAAAATTCCACGCATTTTAAATCTTCTAAAAAACCTTATTTTAGTATTTTAAAATTCAATTTTAAAAATGTGTATCTATCAAATGAAAATAAAAATCATATTATTTGATTTTAATAATATAAGATATTTATGATTGGGAAATTAAATAACAACTAAAGGGCAGGGTCCACCAACACATGGAATCTTGGTGGTAGGCCACTTCCTTAAAAGGCTTCTTTTGTAAAATCTAGTTAATAAGCCCAGCCCAATCAACTTATTCATAACGAATTATAAATTCTTGTATATTTTTAATTAGTTATTCAGAATAAATCTCTATTTTTAACAAGAAATTTTAAAATAAATATATAAAAAGTGGTGAGGTGAGGGCAGGGGCAGATCTGATTTGATGGCGGAAGGAGCGTAATAACGTCCAAGTTTGTTGTAATTGAGATGAATAAAACATATTATTAATATAAAGAACAAGGCAAAGTCGCTATTAATTGAGATGGTTAAATGTAACATGTGGTCCATTATTAGAATTGGTCCCCTGAATTCATAACAAAATGCCTAATTCTTCACATGCATCGACATTCCACTCTAATTTTATTTTCTCACAATATTTATTTATATTTCATCACACAATAAACGAGGGAGTCATTAATTTGAGATCAAGTTATAAGCCCCCCCATAAAGACACTTTTGCACAGAAGATAACTGCAAAAAGATGAAAACCTCAACTTACTTTTTCACAGCTTCAATTCAGGGATTACGTCACCCTCACTCTATTTTTCAAAATAAAGAAAATTTGAAATTATGATCAGCTGTGGCCTGTGATCGAATGCTGAATTCTGCGACAGCGTTTGGGATATCAGGTGGATTTTTTCGTCGTCTCTGCGGTGGTTTGATGGACAGAATGAGAGGGTGAAGTGAAAGTTATGAACAGTGTGTGTGTACATACCTTTGGAAGAAGAGCAAGAGTTGTAGGAGTTCTTGCAGTAAAGAATAGCGCCTTGGATACCGTCGTTGTGGTCCATAAGGGAATCGTCTCGCCGGTGGAACTGCTGTTGGATTCCGCTTCCATCTGTTGATGCGGAGGCTGATCGGCTTTTGACTAATGTCTTTACTGATAACTTGAAATTCGGGATTCGACTCCCATCGGAGAATCTTCTAGGAGACGAGTTGACAGCAGGGGAGGATGACGGCGTTAAGGACTCCGTTAGTTTCTTTTTCTTCATCAAACTCAGGTACTTAGGAAATGCCATCTCCGTCGCTCTGCATTTCGACGCCTTCCATATCTTTCTCCCCGGACTCGCCTTCACCTCAGAGGATGATCTCCTAAATCCGAACATAAACACCTTCATTTTAGTCACCGGCAAACCAGTCTTACTGAGAAAAACATCTCTAGGTGACTCCATAATCATATCCTTATCCTGTCTCTTCACCTCGGGAAACGGCGACCCTAAAACCAGATCAAAAAACGAATCCCCATCGTCCTCCGATACTTCGTCGTCGGTGTCATCCCGCGGGTCACCAGCCTCCGAAACTACGGAGTCTCCTGGTAATACGCTACGGCGGAGCTTGAGGAACGCTAGAGTATCCATGAAGGAGAAAACGTTGAGAAGATGAACACCTGAAGGAGACATACAATGAAGAAGAGTTTTGGATGACTGAACTGAAGGGAAGAGAGAATAATAGCGTAAAAGAGAGATTGATGCCAAATGCAGCGTTTTTGGTGTGAGGTGAAAATAGACTAGTAATTCATAGAGTAGGACCAGCCTTTTTTCAAAATCCCTATAAAATCAAAATAATGACATCAATTTTCATTTTATTATAATTCTCTAAACAACAATAAATTCTATTCAATACAAATTAAAGTGTGAATATTTTTTAACAACAAAACAACTTCATATAAAAATAGAACTTACACAAAGATTCTATCAAAATACAAATTAAAGTGAGTAATTTTTTTATATTATTAACTAGAACATAAATGCCATCACATTATCATTCACTTTTTACTTATAATGTATTTTCATATTTTTATGGTTTTTGCTTATAATGCAAAATGTGGTCTCAATCATATTCTTAACATGAGAACACATTTTAAAATTTAAAATTACAAATTTATCCCTCGTTATCCCAATCTTCAACTCCAATCACGTGTTTCCATGAATGTTTTGATACCGGTTCAAAATTTCGTACCGATCAAGACCAGTACGATTGATATACTGCCGTTTTTTTTTCGGGTCGATCCGGATACCTGGTTTTTGGTGTATCGATCGGTATAAAAACATGAATTTCCATTCTATCTTATCTCAAACCGGAATACTCGCTGAAGATAAAGCTTAAAGTGTTATCCAAAACTCATATATTTGAAAGTGAAGCTTTAATATTTTCAATATTTTTACGACGCCGGATTCAGATTTGTTTCACAATCTACACTTTTTCTTAAGTATTTTGTTTGATTTTTTGTTACGGTGTCGGACAATATGGACGACATAGATGATAAATTTATGAAGTATCATTTATTGCTTGTATTTGTGTTGTATTATCAATATTTCAAATTTAATTAAATCGAATCTAATCTTATTCATAACTAAAAGGGTAATAAAATCATTTATTACATAAAATACATTTTATATCTAACTTTATACATAATATTATTCTTTTTATACAATTCAATTTATCAATTACATAACATTGAATGCATTTTTGATCTATAATCACATTATGAAAACACATTTTCAAACTGTATTATAAATCTCAAAACATATACAGAAGATACCATGAATACAACACAAAAGTATTTCAAGAAGAACCTTCTCGAGCCTATAAAATTAATACTGGAAAAGTGAGTGGGTCAACTCAAATTGGTTGTAAAATGTTTAGTCTTTATTGAGAATTTGTTGGGTAAATTTCCAAAAGGTTGGATAAAGTTCTGGAAAAAGAGAATAAAATGCCTATTAAATAGTTATTTTATTAGGAAGGGACACGTCATCCCAATTATTGTTGAAAAATGAATATGTGAGATATTTATCAGTATTATTTTAATTTTACTTAGTTTGCTAAATAATAGTTTACTTTATAAAATAAATGTAATTAATAATAAAGAGTAATTTATAAAAATGTAGAAAAGGTAATAATAAAAGGGGGGAGCATATGAAGTATGAGAAAGATCCAAAAAGAAAATCGTGGGTTCTGCGGATTCTCAGCTTCCACATTTAAATATTTATGAAAATAATAAATATTCTGACGGGTCAGACATCGGGGCCCGGAAACAAATGAATATTGCTCATCCGTGCTGCGAGAATCAAACCGTGGCATGGATTCTTTCACTTGGGCTTTAACTTTTTTTTGTAGCAATTGGGCTTATGTATCATTTGGCCACTTTTTATTTTTTTTCGTATAGTCGGGAAAAAGATAATGTGTGATGAATGTGTTTTGGAAGAGAGTGTCACATGTGTTCACCAATCATGGAAAAACCCTAACTTGCTCACATGATCTTATTTCGAATACGACGCCGTAACAAAGACAAATTCCAACCACCATATTATTACTAAAAATGATATTATATTAATTTAAAATATACATATATTGGTTATTGCAATACCAATAAGTCAATTTATCATTTCCATTATCACATCTCTCCTTCACACTTTTTACATCCTCATGGAACTGGAACTAGAACTAGAACTAGAACTACCGGCGTCGCCCCCATGCAACACATACAAACTCACCGCCTCCGCAATTTCTTACACAAAACCGCCGCCATTCTTTTTCAAGCCCTGTAATTCGCCGCCGCCTGCTTACATTCTCAAAGATATTACATTTACTGCTTACCCATCTGAAATTCTAGCAGTTGTTGGACCAAGTGGTGCCGGGAAATCAACCTTGTTAGATATTCTAGCTGCCCGTACAGCGGCTACCGGCGGCGAGATATTTTTAAATTCCTCCACTCTAAATCCTTCAGCTTTTCGTAAGCTTTCAGCTTACGTTCCTCAGCACGATGCATGTCTTCCTTTGCTCACTGTTTCAGAAACCTTTGCTTTCTCTGCGCGTTTACTTAAACCCAAAGCCGCAGATATCTCCATCATCGTTTCCGATCTTATGAACGAGCTCCGTCTATCACATTTGGCAGATACGAGGATGGCTAGTGGTCTTTCCGGTGGTGAACGCCGCCGTGTGTCGATTGGTTTGAGCCTCCTTCATGATCCTGCAGTGTTGATTCTCGACGAACCCACCTCTGGTCTCGACAGCAGATCGGCGTTGAATGTGATGCAAACTCTGAGATCAATCGCTGATTCACATCATACAACTGTGATTCTATCTATACATCAACCAAGTTTCAAGATTCTCTCAACTATTGATAAGATTCTTCTACTATCAAAAGGAAGCGTTGTTCATCATGGAACGCTGTCTTGTCTTGAAGCTTTCTTGCTCTCTAATGGCCTCACAGTTCCTCCTCAGCTAAATCCTCTTGAATTCGCCATGGAAAAACTTAACCATCTTCAAATAACAGAACCCATTTCTCCGTTATCCCTCTCTCCATCAACCCAGGAAAGTTGTACTAGTAGCAACTCATCATCTCCTTTTGAGATCGTAAACAAAGAATCCATTAGGCACAGAAGCTCCAGATACCAAGAAACAATCATTCTCTTCTCTCGTTTCTGGAAAATTATCTTCAGAACAAAGCAATTACTTCTCACAAACACCTTACAGGCATTAGGAGTTGGGCTCATTCTCGGCACAATTTACATCAACATTGGACTTGGGAAATCAGGAATCGAGAAGAGATTCGGTTTGATTGCATTTACACTAACCTTCCTCCTCTCTTCTACCACAGAAACTCTCCCAATTTTCGTCAATGAAAGACCAATTCTTCTGAGAGAAACATCAAGTGGAGTTTACAGGCTTTCTTCATATTTAATGGCGAATACCCTCGTCTTCATGCCGTATCTCCTAGCCATCGCCATTATCTTCTCAGTTTCTCTCTACTTCCTAGTGGGCCTCTGCGCAAATTGGCAAGCATTCACATACTTTGTTCTTATAATCTGGGTTGTTATCCTGGTTGCAAATTCCTTAGTTCTCTTCCTCAGCTCAATCGCTCCAAATTTCATCGCCGGAACCTCACTATTAACGGTGCTTCTGGCCGGGTTCTTCCTCTTCTCTGGCTACTTCATATCTAAGGAAAGTCTACCCAAATTATGGTTACCAATGTACTACTTATCCATGTACAAATACGGTTTCGACTCGTTGCTGATCAACGAATACTCGTGTCTGTCAATTACATGCTTGATCTGGGTAGACGAGAAGACCAAAAGCGCATGCTTTTTAAGTGGTAAAGACGTGATGGATAAGAGAGGACTCCATGAAGATCATCGATGGATTAATGTATACATATTGGTGGGATTCTTCCTAGTATATCGAGCTCTCTGGCTCATTGTTCTAATGAGAAGAATCTCCAGATCCAAGAGATGAAGATGGAAGATGGAAGATGAGATCATGTGTTAATTGTGTGTTGTTTAGTTATAAATCTACATAAACCAGTTTGATTTGGAGGAATGAAACATGTGGATGGTGTTAGAGTTCACGGGTGGTATGTGTTTTGTCTTCTTCTTCACGTGATGAACTGAACCAATTCCTCCTTCAGCTGTATCCCAATTCTCTTCTCGTGCATGCTTCCTTTCTATTGTCTGTTTTGTAAGTAACATGGTGTTGGTTAGAAGAGTGTGAGTGTAACTAAGTAAACTCTGATGTTGTTCCAGTGCACAACTAGAAATCAAACTCTTCTATGATGGCCACAAACAGGGTACTTATTACGTACATTTCATATGAATCAAAGCATCAAGTTTCCCACTTCTTCAGCTTCATGCCATCAGGATGGATGACTTTCTTGCCATCGACAGAACCGTTCCTTTGGACTCGCCTTTTTTGGGTAGAGAAGGGAAGGGGAATGTAATGATCAAAAGTATCAAGGAGTTCTTACTAAAGATTTCATCATCGCCATTGTAAATATCTCGGAAAAGTTTTTTTACACCCGCATCGCCATCGAGCTTCTCTTCCTCCTCCTGAAATAAGTTAAGATTGAAAGATAATAGCAAAGAGGTACCTCCTTTTTCATTTGAGATTCCAATTAACTCCACTCAGTTTGGATGACGAAAAAGGAAGCTTCTTAATTCCTGAAGATGCAACTCAAATATAAGTGCATTATTCACCCGCTGATGTGTTTGTTCTTCCAACTACGGTAGCAACCCTGCTATATTCAAGTGATTTCCAGTGCACATTGTCAGCTTTGCTAAGTCCAATTTCAATTTTTGTAGACATTACTTCATATCTACATTTTTCAGCAACTATCTGTTGGTGGTAATATAAATACAAATATTAGCAAGACACACTGTAAACATAGAAATTGAAGTACTAGTTAACCACTACTCTGAAAAAAGAAGTGCAAATGAGTATGTTTATCACCTTTCCAAATAATCGAGGCTGTAAATGATACAGATCTTCACCTGGCAATTCTATTTTTACGCTCAACTGTTGATAAGTGAAGAACAGTGAGGATAGGGAATGCTTCACTGATGGAAGATAACAGCGGGGCAGGAGAAAACATTGACAATTACACACCATTGGGGCACCGAACTCAACGACTATGCTGTTAGCCGGTATGAGCTTCGTAAATATTGTTACCACAATTTCTTCAGGTTTCTGGAAAAATTCATGCCTAATGTGTGCATAAGGAAAAATAAAATACATGAATCAAACATGTAATCGATGATAGAATTACTGAGATTTTGTATCGGAGATAGTGCAACGAAAGCATACCTAAATTCATCATTATAATGAACAATCTAAAGAACACCGGAAATCGGAAAAATGGTCTTCAGTCTGATCGTAAGAAGCTAGCCAGATGGGAGTTAACTCATGTTCTCCTTCTTACTAAGGCTGAGACCACACCCCTTATTTATAGATGAAATTTGAACTAATTGTAAATTCACTTATCAAGAAATTGCAATTTAGTCCTCGGGAATTCCATACATTAATTGGCCATCACATTATAATATTAAATGACTATGATCTATATCATAATATTGATCACCAAATTAGACTATTAACCTTATTACGGTAACAATAAATGTAATCAAATACTTACATGTGTGTCTACATATATAATAGTATATTTAAGAAAACAACACATAATATTTATTCCACATTATTATAATAAATATTCTAACAATCTCCCATTTGGACAAATAATTATGTGTTTACCAAATGTCTAATTTCAATCACAACTTATTTACCGTACAAAATGTGCACAACAAATATAGTCATTTAAAAACATCCGGTTTATTAGTCTTATTAATACAAAGACTGAAGGAGTAATCATCGCTAAACATCAACTCAAACCTCATCAATCATAAGTACTACATCAACTAAATGACATAGACAAGTGAGTGTATGACATGAAAATTACATGCTAAAGTGATCATGCATGCATATTTTCAACTAGTCAAATAAACATAATGAGGTCGGAGAAGAGTTCTATATCAAAATGAAACAAAACATAATGTCGTGACCAAAACAATATTGAACGTTATGCAAATGAAAGTGAATCAAATAGCATTATAAACGACACACAAATAAGTAATAAACTTATGAAAGACTGATGATGTCAATGTTTTAGTAAACGGATCCGCAATCATAGCATTTGTACCAATATGTTCAATATTGATTTTATTTGGTTGAACTATTTCTCTAACAATCAGAAACTTTATGTCAATATGTTGAGATTTCGACGTGCTCCTGTTGTTATTCGAAAATAGAACTGCAGCTCTATTGTCACAATAAATCATCAATGATCTTTCAATCCCAACGACAATATGCAGTTCACTTATGAAGTTTCGCAGCCATAAAGCATGATTAGATGCCTCGTAGAATATGCATTTTCCGTCTCAAATAAATTCTTAGTAGTAGGATCGTAGAATTTATATCCCCGTGAATGTTCTGCATATCAAACAAAATAACAACTAACAGTCCATAAATTCATATTCGTCTCATTAGGACGATAAAGCCGAACTTCAAATGGACAACCCCATACTCTCAAATGTCGTAAGACAGGTAATTTACCAGTCCACAACTCGTAATGAGTTTTATTTGTTGCTTTTGTCGGAACACGATTAAGAATATATACTGAGTGCGGTAAAATAGTATGAGAAATCATACTTCTTAACATATCACGAATTATTCTATTTCTTCTCTCATCAACGCACATTCATGTTGGGACAACCCGACATTGTATATTGAGAAACAATTTCACACTCGTTTAGGTAAAGTGCAAAAGGTCCAGGACATTGTTCACCTGCTCCATCATACCGACCATGATATTCACCACCACGATCGGATCTGACAGCCTTAATAGTCTTTCTAAATTGATTTTCAACTTGAACCTTAAAAGACTTGAGCGCATCCAAAACCTTTGATTTCTCATATAACAAATAGAGGTAACCATATCGAGAATAATCATCAATGAATGTAACAGAATATCTTTGGTCATTCCAAGCAATTGGAGTGAATAGACCGCAAATATCAGTATGGATAAGATCCAATACATTATGTGATTTCTCGGCCTCTTTTCGTCTGTGATTTGTAGTTTTGCCCTTAATACACTCGATACAAATACCTGAATACTCAGATTTATCAAGTGACACAAGAATACCTGTAGACATAAATCTGTCAATTCTCTTAGAAGGGATATGACCCAAACGCATATGCCATAATGAATAAATATTCTTGATTGGTAATTTTCGTTTTACACCCTTAGTTTCTGTAACAAAGAACTCATTGTAAGCATTGATAATATCAAGTACATACAAATTATCATGTTGTATCAATGTACTAGTACCTACAAAATTTGAATTGCAAAAAAATTTTACAGTTATGTTTCCAAATGACAAATAATAACCTTTATTGTATAAAACAGAAACTGAAATCAAATTCCGTCTAAAAGACGGTACAATCAAAATGTTTTTCAAATCCAAATAAAAACAAGTACGTAACAATAACCGAAAAGTCTCAATACCTTCAACTTTCTAAAACAGCCCTGCATAGATATACTGACATAAGTGGTAGCACCAGAATCTAACCACCAAGTACTTCTATTTGCAGAAACTAAAACCGTATGGGTACAGACATTAGATAAGAACTTACCTTTTTTCTCACGCCATGCATGATACTTAGGACATTCATACTTTATATGATAATTCACCGCATTAGAAAAGTAACATTTAATTTCATTCGGTCTCGTCGTATGAACATGATTTACAACTTCATTTCCATTTCTTAGTGCCTAAGGTTGATGCAAAATGAGCATATTCAGTCTTATGTGTTCTCATCATTTCTTCCTCTTGGGCCAACTTTGAAATGAGCTCTTTAAGTATCTATTTATCCTTCTGATAATTATAACTCACTTCAAATTGTTCAAAGTTAGGAGAAATCGAAAACAATACTAAGTCAACTAGGAAATCTTCATACAATTCAATTTTAAGCGTCCTCATTTTTCCTGCCCACTGCTGCATATTAATAACATGCTCCATGATATTTCCATCACCCTTATACTTAGTGGTGACAAGTTTGCATAAAGTAACACTTATCTCCGCCTTATCGCTTTTCAGAAAGCACTGTTTAAGAGTTTCAAGAAAAATTGTAGCGTTTTGTTCCTCAGACATAGTGTCCAAAAATGATTCAGAAATTGCATTTCTCATGATCGTTAGACTTACACGATTTGACCTCTCTTACTTCACGTACAAAAGTTTGTCATCAACAGAACTTTTATCCGAAAGAGGAGGTTGAGGACACCGAAATACGTAATCCATATTCATGCAACTAAGAACAACCATAATTTTATTTTTCCAGACTTTAAAGTGTGCCGTTAAGCACTGGAATGCTGCTCAGTGATGCAGATACGTAATTAACATTAATCATGTTGTCTGAAGGTAGAGAAAAATAATTAGCTCACAATAAAAATTAGTGAATACTTAAAATGACATAATAGCAAATTAATCCGACTAAATTGTATAAATCTTTGAATTGTACTACAACTCGTTAATGATCAATCTGTTTAAGTGGTCTAGTGAGATAATAAAGTCCGACCAACTTAATAACCTTCATTTGGGCCGATTAAAAACCCGCAATGGATAAACTGATATATCATCAACACTAATTACTTAATGTGATTACTAAACACGGTCAAACAATAATATACATTTGGGTAGAATTACTGCCCGCATGTAGAATAATAACCATTAACACCTTAATAATTTAACAACACAGAAAATTCACAACGAAAGAGATTACTTAGGCAACAATATCGTTTTAATTTATCATAATAGAATTAAAAAGACAACATCAAATATGAATATGTTATTTCACTGATATCGTAATAAAATAATATTTTATTACGAACTAATGAAAATCAATTAAATATATTTACCAAATGATTTTCTAATATCCAAATGAAAATCAATTAAATATATTTAATAAATGATTTTCGAAAATAATAAATGAAAATCAAAATATAATTGATTTTCTTATTCATGTGCATAAGACAAAATGAATATAAAATTTAATATATTTTATAAATCAACATCTTTAAACCGGCCATATTTTCATCAAACCATTCAGTTAATAAATGCCTTCAACACATGTCCAAAAAATGTAAAATTATAATTAATGCATCGAAGACTTTTTTACAATTACATGGCCATTGAATTTTAAAATCAATTATTTTATCTTGCAATTATGAATGCAATAAAAAATTACGGCCACCCAGAAAACTCGTCTGTATTGCTGAAATACTCATGACAAAAGTGTAGATGTGTATTTGCAGATATACTCATCTACATGTCTTTTTGGGGTGAGATGATAAACATGAGATGAGTATATCTACAAATACTCATTTTTGCAGTAGGTATATATGCAAAACAGCCTAGAAACTTATCTCCTGAACTTTCGTACATGATTATGAACTTCTCCTTTGATTCTAAATTCTCTATGCAAAATTCAGATTTTGCTTAATTTAAAATCCTTATAGATATGTTTGTTATTTTCAGTATTCTTACTTTACACATTTTTTAAAATGATATGAAACTTTCTTCTGTTAAGTTCTTCAAAACTTAATTTCCAAATTATTTCAAAACGGAAAAATTTCATATTCTTCAAATTTTCCGATTTGAAGAATTTTACGAAAAACGGATTTCTTAAGCTTGATGAAATCATTTCCTAAAATCTGAATTCATCATATTTCAAGAACAAAATCTCAAAATACTTTACGGATGAAAAATTCATTTCTAAAACAAAATTGTTTTTAGAACTTTATGATTCCAAAATCCTCAAAACTTCCTTTCATAACTAAATGAAATTAGAATATGCAGGTTTTGGAAGAAATCAAAGTCCTACGGAATAATCTCAAAATTCTAATCATGGCTTCGATACCAATTGATAGAATTACTGAGATTATGTATCGGAGATAGTGCAGCGGAAGCATACTTGAATTCATCATTACAATGAACAATCTGAAGAACACCGGAAAACGGAAGAATGGTCTTCAGCCTGATCGTAAGAAGCTGGCCAGGAGTTAACTCCTTGGCTGATTTATAAATAAAGTTTGAACGAATTGCAAATCCATCCATCAAGAAATTGCAATTTAGTCATCGAGAATTTCATACATTAATAATTGACATTCACATTATAATATTAAATGACTATAGTCTATATCATAATATTGATCACTAAATTAGACCATTAACAATAAATGTATAATAATATAGGTAAGAAGACAAAACATAATATTTAATCCACATTATTAGAATAAATATTGTAACAATTGAAGCCATGGTTGAGCAAGTAAAGAGACTGTGGCAGCATCTGCCATAATTTAGCACTTTAGCTACTTTTTTTCTTACTAACTAGAAAAACGTTTCATGTATCATTGCATGGGTTAGCTATTAACCTGTATTTTGGTTTGTGTGTCGATATTGTCATCGATCCTTGGCTGCTCGAAACCAAAGCTGATGGAAGTTTCCACAAGTTCCGTTGCAAGCTCCTCTAAATCAATTTGTATATCAAAAGAAAGCTAAGAAAACAGAAAAAGAGTTTCTACTACAATAACAAAACAAGTGAATCAGAAAAAATGGCAATAACTTATTGAATGAATGCTTCCACAAACAGCAAGTCTATCATATTACCAGCAATCCGCTGATCACATTCCTTGATCAGCTTACTGAACCTGGAATCTTCATGCGCCAAGGAAGCTCCCATTTGAAGTGCTGTTTTAGC
The DNA here is from genome assembly GCA_009725065.1 of Utricularia reniformis. Taxonomy (NCBI): domain Eukaryota; kingdom Viridiplantae; phylum Streptophyta; class Magnoliopsida; order Lamiales; family Lentibulariaceae; genus Utricularia; species Utricularia reniformis. Next base: position 59,848 of record RWGZ01001564.1, read on the forward strand.
AGTTTGGTATTCTTCAAGCTTGATGCACGACAAACTGATTGAGAGGGAAGAAAGGAAGTGTTGAATTGTCGGTTAAAAAAGCAAACAACATAAGGTAAAACTACAAAAAGAGATCACCCTTTACGCAAATAACCTTTAGCATTAGCTTTATTTCCATCAGCAGCAACGTCTGTGCATTCAAAATTTCAAACCAATGCATCAATATTTAATACACAAACTATGTCTTTCTAACTTCCAAGACGAGTCAATCAAATTTTTAACTTTACTCTTAAAGCCGCAGGAACAAAAAAGGATCCTAAAGATACTACTTCATCCGCATTTTACGTAAAGCTTTCGCTTTCATAACACTGCCTGTCGCTACACCAAATCCTCTTCATTCAATTAAACAAAAACAAATTCCCTACCCGTGAACCTCTGCAACTTGATATTTGCCTGAGCACGATCGGCGAAGAGCTCGGAATTGTTTGGCATCAAAGAAATGGCTTGCGTGTAGAGTTCAACCGCGAGTTCAAAGCGGTCATCGATGAAGGCTTCTTTCGCCCTCCTTTCCAAGTCCTCAGACGCCATGGACAGGGCGAAGACTCAAGTCTACTTCTGTTTTACGGTGTGGATAGGTCTGTCGAATTCCGGCGATTCCGATCTCCAGAACGATGGATTGGAATTTGTAAGTTACACAACATGACAACTAACCAATTTAAAAATATTTTTTTATTATTATAAACGGCGGTTTGCTGAATCTGGTTTTGAACCTAGCAATGAAATGTCACGAACCAAGAAGCAGATGGGAAATCAGAAGAAAAAAGGGATGAGATTACAGATTAAGAAGGAAGATAGAGTTTGAATTCATGAAAAAATCATCTCTACGGTACGAGAGATTTTATTGTCTGATTCCTAACGGTTATATGACCGTTACAAAAGGACACAATACATGGGCTGGATTGTTAAGTAGTGGGTTGGGTCAGGGAGCCCATTTTATTTCCTTGCCCATTCTTGTTGTTGCTTGGTTCTGTTATCATCTTCGTTCCTTCTTCCATCTAGGTGTCCTTTCCCTTACAAGTTCTGAAAGAGACAGACCAATTAGTAAATTATCAGTGGATTGTCTCATAAAACCACAGAAAACAGTGAAGTCTATCGCAGCATACGGGTAGGTGTATTTGACAACAATTCTGCTGTGGGAGAAGACAATCAAATGAATGATGGAAAATACCCTTCTGGTTCCTGTTATCGGTAGGCGTTGCTGCTGCATTGAAGAATCGGCCGATGTTTGAGTTTTTTCGGACGAATTTTAAGTAAATACATGTTTTGCCTTTCTTAGATCCAATCCGTCTGAAAAGTTGAGCTTGTGGGTTATTTGATTGGGTAGTCTGATTTTGGGATTGGATAGAAGATTCGTGTATCACCTGCTTGCTCTAAAGTTGTTCTGTGTGTGCTTTCCTATGCTTGTTTGGAGGCTATTTTTGTAGTTGCTTTGTGTTCCCCCTTGCTATTTTGTGCAATTATGGTCTTCTTTTTTCTATCGCAAATTCCATACGGTGATGTTGACGTGGAAAAACGGAAGGAGGACTAGGGTTACGTTTGGGGTTTATTGGAGTTCCATGGGAACTGTCTGTATTTGTAAGGGAGATGGGCGCTTTTGATTATGTTTCTTTTGAATCTGCTGATCATGAAATTATTTTTCAGGTCCTTCAATCTTTAACTGCTTACAGACTAAGGATTTCTTATGGCTGATTCTGAAGAAAATAATGCATTGTTTCCAATTTTCATTTTGTCGATGATTGCCTTGCCATTGGTTCCATATACCATCCTGAAACTATTCCGTGCTGCGTCAAAGAAGAAAAAAATCATACACTGTCAATGTTCTGATTGTGTACGATCAGGGAAATATAGAGTATCATTTTCTAAAAGGGTTAGTTGAATTACTATTTGGTTGATACCTGCTTTCTACTGCACTTTATATGCAATGTGCAGTTATTCATACTATAATTTCCTCTAATCTCACAGATTGCAAATGTTTCGACATTTGGTAACTTTACTTTGATGTTGATATGGATCTTAATGGGAATTCTTGTCTATTACATCAAGGCTATAAGTAGCGAGGTACTTTAGATCATTCCAATGTCAGGCCCTTCTCCGTAGTGTCTTTTTGCTCTTTCATTAGTTTAAAGGTTCTCTGCCAACACAGATTGAAGTTTTTGAGCCATTCAGTATTCTTGGTTTGGATCCTGGGGCAACGGATACAGATATCAAGAAGGCATATAGGAAACTTTCTGTTCAGTATCATCCTGATAAGAATCCTGATCCAGGTTATGATTTACAGCTATCTTCCATTATCTTCTTCTTAGTCGCATTGGGAAGCCATTTGTTATTGTTTTTTTCTGATTGAATCGCATTGTCCTAATAGTCGTTTATCTATTGCAGATGCTCATAAGTTTTTTGTTGAATACATATCCAAGGCTTACCAAGCTCTGACTGATCCCATTTCCCGTGAGAATTTTGAGAAGTATGGTCATCCAGATGGTAGGCAGGTAACATTTTAGAGGCTTTTCTTTGTGTAGAGGAACTCAGAATTTCTTATTTTTTAACTAGAGCAGCATCTAAAATCCGACTGTGAATTTCACATATCAGGGCTTTCAAATGGGGATTGCGCTTCCACAATTTCTTCTTAATATTGATGGTTCTTCAAGTGGAATACTATTAGTGTGCATTGTTGGTTTCGGTGTATTGCTTCCTTTGTCAGTGGCTGCCGTATATCTGGCAAGATCTTCAAAGTATAGTGGGAATTTCGTCAAGAATGACACACTTGGTGCCTATTTCCACTTAATGAAACCTTCCTTGGCACCTAGGTACTTTTTTTGTCGGGTTTTATCTTTAAATTTTGTCTTTGAGTTAGAGAAATGTGATTGAAATTTAGACCTCCACTTGAAATGATGCAATGCAGTAAAGTGGTAGAGGTTTTGGTCAAAGCAGCTGAATTCTTGGAGATTCCTGTTCGGAGATCGGATGATGAACCCCTTCAGAAACTTTTTGTGACCGTGAGAAGTGAGTTAAACCTAGATCTTAAAAACATAAAAAAGGAGCAGGCAAAGTTTTGGAAGCAGCATCCAGCCCTTGTTAAGGTAAGTTGTATGCCAAGTTTTCATGTTAGATAACATTCATCAATTTATGTATATTTTATGCTCTGATTACTCAGACGGAACTACTGATTCATGCACACTTGATTCGTGAAATTGCCTCTTTATCTCCGGACTTGGAAGGCGATTTGAAGCGTGTGCTGGAACTTGTGCCTCGTCTTCTGGAAGAGCTTTTGAAGGTTACTTGTTTAGTTGTTGTATGGCTGGTACCTCTAAGAGGGTGTCGTTTCTACAATGCTAGCTAGTATCAGTTTTTTTCTTTCCCTCTGCAAATTGCCATTGAATTTAAATGGATTTTCATGCACCAGATGGCAATAATTCCCCGTAGTGCAAAAGGGTATGGCTGGCTTCGGCCAGTAATTGGAATAATTGAACTTTCGCAGTGCATTATTCAGGTATTGATTTGAAGATAAGCTAAAAAAATTTATTCTAATGAATCATGGATTTGTGTTTCCTATTCTCTGAAGCTTTTTTCTTTGTTTAACGAATATCCAGGCTGTTCCTCTAAGTGCTAAAAAGGCGGGTGAACGTTCTTCCGAAGGCACTGCTCCTTTTCTGCAGCTTCCTCATTTTACTGATGAGAAAATCAATAAAATAACCAGGAAGGTATCATCAGCTTCTTGTTTTTACTGATTTTAGAAAAGTCATTATAAGATTTCCTTAATGTTGCAGAAGGTTCGCAGTTTCCAAGAGTTGAAGGAAATGCAGGTTGAAGAACGCTGTCAGTTTCTCTCCGAAGCAGCTGGTTTCTCTCCAGTTGAGATTGCGGATGTGGAGAAGGTAATTGAACTGATCCCTTCTCTATCAGTTGAAGTTAGATGTGGTACAGAAGGAGAAGAAGGCATAGAGGAGGGTGATGTTGTAACAATTGAAGCTTGGATCACATTGAAGCGTCCAAATGGCTTGGTTGGTTCTTTGCCTCATGCCCCGCATTACCCTTTTCACAAGGAAGAAACTTTCTGGTTATTACTAGCAGATCAAACATCGAACTCTGTGTGGTTCTCCCATACAGTTTCTTTTATGGATGAAAACGCAGCAGTTAACACTGCTTCGATTGCAGTAGAGGAGAAAATGGAGGGTGTAGGTTCGAGTCCAAAGGAAACAAGCTCTGCTGTAAGGAATGCAATTGAGAGAGTTAAGAATGGGTCACGTCTTGTGATGGGAAAGTTTTTGGCTGCTGCAGAAGGTAACTACAACTTAACTTGCTATGTTATGTCTGATTCTTGGATTGGTTGCGACGAGAAACTGAGCGTTAAGCTCAAAGTCGGGAAACGAACACGGGCTGGAACGAGAGGCGGTGTGGATGCTGCGGATGAGAATGCGCAAGACGAAGAGGAGGAAGAAGAAGAGATAGATAGTGAGTACAGTGAAGATGAGGAAGATGATGAGAAATCAAATGTTAAGTCTGAGTCTGATGACTGAAGTGAAGTTGAAACTATTTATTTGCTTTATTTTATATTTAGAATATAGAGATTTTGGGACTTCTTATTAACAATTTCAATTTGCAAACAAATAATTATTTATATACTTATTCAATTGACTAGTTAAAATATCATTAATGAATAATAAATGGCCCTCCGGCCTCCACCAAATAAGAAATGGGTATAACCGGTACGGCCCATTTATTATCTTGTTTTATAAAGGCCGGCCCGTTGAAGTTTTATTTTTGAAGACGACTAATTCTTTGGCTAATTGGCGTCGTAGTTCCTCGGCGGTGATCGTGGTGTTTCTCGTTGATGCCTGCGAGATCGCTAAAGGGAGTACCGAGAAAGAGGTCTTCGAAATCTGAGACCTCAGATCACATCAAGTGTGAAATGGCGCCACGTGCGCAGTCGCTGAATGCCAATCGGGTGATTATACCGTTGATGATTTCGGGTGGTGTATTCTTGTGCGTTCTACTTCTGGTGAAGGTTTCTTCGGGCAGGCACAGCGCTCTTGCCTCGGAATCGAATATTGGTCAAGTTTATGGCGTTGAAGTTGTGAATGAGTTTCCTCATGATCCGGATGCTTTCACTCAGGTTTTTATTATCTTTGCGGTTATGAAATTGGATGAATCGATCATTTTATTTTTTTAATGACTACGATCTGTGATTCTATTATCCTGTTCTGCCTATCGAGTTATTTAGCTAATATTTTTTTCTGAAATTGAGTGGAAGGACAGTGGCTCCCCCTTTGGTAATGTTTCCAAGGAAAATCTATTTTGCAGAAATAGGATAATGTATTTTTAATCGCAGGGATTGTTGTATGCTGGAGAGGATACTCTGTTTGAATCCACTGGGCTTAAAGGACGAGTGAGTTTTTTATTCTTTGTAAAATTCTCTCCTGGGTAGTTAAAACGCATTATTGATGCTGCAAAATGCATTCTTGCATATTTGTGTAGTACATGTTTTTTTACCCGTACTGCAACATCTTTAAGCGATCATCGTTCAATTTATGTTTCTCTTTTAGATTCTTGTACTCATTTCCTTTTGTTTTTTCATATATCATAATACAGTCATCTGTAAGAAGAGTTGCTCTTAAGACAGGCAAGGTAAAGCAAACTCTTTTGTCAAAATATCTCCTTGGATATGCTTAAATCCTAACTAACTCTTCTTTATATTTTTGCATGGAAAACTGAGTTTTACCCTATTTTTGTATTGACTTGATCAATATTCATTTGAATAACCTAATTTAATTGTGCTTAGGTTTTGGACATTCATGAAATGCATCAATCCTACTTTGGTGAGGGGTTAACTCTTCTAGATGACAGGTGCATGCATAATATTTTCGAATGTGTGATTCTTTTTTATTCTTCCAGCTTAAAGACATGTTGAGCCATGTGGAAATGCGTAGTGAAGGAGTGTGTTATATACTTATCACTGATTTTACCCTGGAATGTGCTTTTGTAGGTTATTTCAGGTTACATGGTTGACAAAAACTGGCTTTATATATGACCGCAGCAATTTGAGCAGGGTTTGTGTTTCAATATATCTATTAGTTTATTCTCTCTATTTTGTGTCATATGCTCGGATTTAGAACAATAGGTGAATTGCAATCCCTTCATCTTAGAATTATTTTGTCTGTGTTCTGCAGATTAAGACGTTTCCTAATCAAATGCAAGATGGATGGGGTTTAGCAACCGATGGAAAAACTTTATTTGGAAGTGATGGGACGTCAACTTTGTATCGTATTGACCCTAAGTCATTTAAAGGTTTATCATGTTTAAAATTGATGCATTTTCATTCTTCTGCTTCTGACGTACAACATTGATTCTATGGAGCTTGGATTTTTGAATGCTAGCACATGTTTTGAAATATTATGCTCTATCTCATGCCTGTTTAAACTCAATTGATTTAAAAAATATATATGCAGTTTTTGAAAAACGAACAGTGACGTACAATGGACAACAAGTATACAATCTAAATGAGCTCGAATATGTAAATGGAGAAGTGTGGGCAAATATTTGGATGGTACATATGAATCTTCCGCTCTCATTTTCATGTATGATGTCTTATAATTTACTTTGTCGGAGTGTAATATGCTTGTCATATAATGGTAACCTTTGTATCTATGCACAGAGTGATTGCATTGCAAGAATATCAGCAAATGATGGTGTTGTATTAAGTTGGATATACTTACCAGAATTGAGGTATAATTTTCTCCTTTTTCCATAACATAGCAAAACACACTCTCACTCTAATTTTTTGCCATGAGACTTTCTCATTCTGGGGATTTTCTACCAACAGGAAGGGATTGGTAGCTTCTGGAAATACGGTATGAGGTTCCACTCAAATGTTAATTTCCATTGAAAGAATATCGGCTTACTTGGTCAAAACATTTAAGGGAATTGATGTGTTGAATGGGATAGCATGGGATCAACAAGAGAAACGTCTTTTTGGTAATGATCTGCTGGAGATACTTTTGATTGTCATGGGAAATGACTTTGTTACAGTCACAGGAAAGCTTTGGCCAAGAGTATATGAAATAAAAGTGCATCCCATGAAGAATCCACTCAAGAGTGAGGATATTGTGAGGATATGCATGCCTCCACCTTTCAATTTCAGAAGATCCTAGTAAATTAACCAGTGGATGATCACTCTACTTGCTGAATTGAGCTCATGCTTTTAGCTTATTATTTTATTTGATGCACCGTTATAAAAGAACTCTTTCACGGTATATTTGCTGTGTTTGTACTTTATATTGTCATACCTCACGCAGAGCATCTGCAGGCAGATTTTTTAAATATCCCTGGTTTCAATTTGCTTGCGATGAGGCAATCTTGGTTGCCCTTGGCTGTGGTAGGTAGACCTGATTTTTTTACTAAGTGGAAAATCATAAATTCTGAATATGAAAGTGAAGGGTAACATTTTACTGTAGCAGGAGTTGGGCATGGAAGGCGTGAAAGATTATGGTCATTTAATAACCTTTTGATCCTTGGAGGATAATGTGGCAACCGCATTTCTGTTGTTTGAAATAATGTGGAAATTCCATCAACACATTTTAGTGTCTAACACAACTACCGGCCGTCGCGAGAGAGCAATTGGGAGAAGACAGCGCTTCTGGAAATGTCAGAGTCGGCATCTTCACTCTCCCGAAGAGTTGTGGATTCCACATCCAACGGTGGAGAATTGAAACTCTCTTCATCTCGCATTTCTCTTCTTATTCCGCCTGTCTCAAGCTGGTAAGCGTGCTCCAAGTTCCATAGAACTTCCCCCATCGTTGGCCGATCGATGCCGTAATTGGCTAAACACTTGATTGCCGTGTCGCTGAACTTCTTCAGTGATTCCGGTTTTATCTCGCCTGCAACGTGGGGATCTACTATTTGCTCGATCAATCCTTTTTTTTGCCATTCAGCTGCCCATTCTGCCAGATTAGCTCGCTCACCTACCAGACATGGATTAACGGCCGGTCTAGCACACAGAACTTCCAACATAACCACTCCAAATGAGTACACATCCGACTTCTCAGTCAACTGCTGTCGCCTGAAGTATTCTGGGTCCAAGTAACCAAAGCTACCTTTCACACCAGTGCTTACATGTGATTCATCTACACAAGGCCCAACTCTTGACAGTCCGAAATCTGCAACTTTTGCGACGTACTCGTTGTCTAAAAGAATGTTAGTCGACTTGATATCTCTGTGAATGACTCCCCGAGCAGAACCTGTGTGAAGATAATGAAGTCCTCTTGCAGCTCCAATGCATATTTCAAGCCTTTGTTTCCATGACAATGGAGGTAGATCACTTCCATACAGATGGTTTCTCAAAGGTCCCTTTTCCATATACTCGTAAACAAGAATCATCTCCGATTGCTCCTCGCAGTATCCCACCAGCGAAAGGAGATGTCGATGCCGAATCTTGGAAAGAAGAGTGACTTCAGTTTGGAACTCAGGAAGACCTTGTCTTGAACCAGCAACTCCTCGTTTCACTGCAACCTTGATGTTATCCTTGAGAGTTCCAATATAAACTGTGCCGAAACCTCCTGATCCGATTATCAGGCTGCTATCGAAATGATTCGTAGCTAACTGAATATCAGAAAATGGGATCTTCAGACCATAGTAACCGTAAGGACCAAGAGAAGGTTGAGCTGTGGCTTCAGATATTGTAGCATGAGAGCTTCCACCAATTCTGTGCACCCAAGTGAAACCAGAGATCTGTGATTGCCTTCCTCTAAACCTCAGCTTCTTGAAGTTGGTGATGGCTAAATAGATTGCAAGAATCACAAGAATGAGAAGAATGAATCCTGCCAACACTGGTCCTGCAAAACTCCATATGTTTTTCCTCTCAGAAACAACAGGTATAGGTGTAGGCACAAAATCTACCATTCTCATGATCTCCAACCCATTCAGAATAGCATTCTTCCTGGAAATAGTGCTCAAGTCAGATGGACCAATGCTTACTCTTACAACATCAGAATCCTTCATATTCCTCACAACAAAATCAATGTAATAAGGAGATGCAAGCTGATGAAATGTAAGAACAGACAAATCTACATCCTTGTAAGCATTCACCTCATTGATATACACATCAAAATACAATGTATTCAAGGCTACACTGACGAAATCACAGAAATGCAACCGGACCATATGGATAGAATCCTTATTAGTCAATGGAAAAACCCATGTTATGTTAAATAAGAAAGATGAAGTGTGATTCACATTCATTTGCTGAGCAGTCATGTATACAATATCTGGGGCATTTTCTCTAGTTGCACCACCGAGCCTATAATTGGGAGGATGAGTGGTTTGAGCTATCTTAGCAGCTGACTTCAAGAAAAGGAAATGTTCATCTGGGATCCATCTTCTCCATAGTGTATCATTAAAAGGTGTTATCAGAGGACCACCAACATTAATTCTATGTATAGTTTCTAGTATTTGGGAGGAAAGATTCTGCTTAAATTCTTGAATACCATTAGGGTTAATCATTGCTATTCCCCCAGCATCAACGAAGAAACCTTTTGGGGCAGAAAATACTTCAATCGCGTTAACATAAGCGAAGCTAGAACGATTAACTGGCATGAACACAATCTCAAGCATTTCTTTATCTACCATCAGAAAGAACTCTTTGATCACAGTAGAATTAGTGGAATAATCACTGAGAATGGAAACCCCGTTTGCCGAAACACCAAATTTCCCACTCTTAAGATCATAATTCCCGGATACAAAAGGGTAGAAATGCAGACGTACCAAATGGGTTCCAACATCCTTGATTTCAAAACCATATTTTGCAGCAGAAGTGAAAACTCTTGCGGTTCCATAATGCGGTGAGGAAAGCAAAGAGTGGTTTGGGTTTTCGAGAGCAAATCCTTCCCTTACCGACAGATAAGCTGACCCGACGTCCGATGAATCCCCGACAAACACACGGTTATCAACGGCTACTGTACGAGCGTTTGACCCGCAGTTGACTAAGTGATTATCTTCGGGAGTGAATCCAAGACAGGGCATTAAAAAGGAGAAGATAAAGCTCAGAAATAACAGAGATTTTGCACCCATAGAGCTTAACAGTATGTGGGTTCCAAGAGAATCACATGAATACCTGAAAACAAACCCAAAATTATCACTAACCGGAAGAAAAACATAAATTTCAAGCTTTGAAAACAAAACTTAGTGGATTTCACCTACCAATCACAAGAATGAGACCTGTGATGAAGTGGAAGACAGAAGAAATCCAGTTGGAGTTCTGGAGAAAATGGTGGGGACTGAATAAACCCACATCAACACATTCACAAATTTTACAAATAATCCAAAGTTGTCCAAAACCCAACGCAAACGTTCAGTTTCTCTGGTCTGGAGCAAAAATGGAGAAAGTTTGATGAGCCCGTGAAGTCGCAGTGCCGACTGCCGACTACCGACAGATAATAATGCATATATTTAATGTCCATACCTCAAAACTCCTAAAGATAAAATTTTCCATCACTAATGGAAATTTTAAGCTATTTCTAGTATGGGTTTCTTGCCAATGACAGAACCCTGCCAACATTAACCAAAATCAAAATGTGAAAGAATAGACAACATTAACCAAAACCAAAATTATATGGAAAACTGTTTGCTTCTTTTGTAAATTTCATGTTTTTTTGTCAAAGAGAAAGATTAAAAAGTGGACTTAAAGCAAAACATATAAACCACCTCTTTATGGGACACTAGTTTTGCCGTACGTCGGTACCACCAGTTATGGCTTTGTCCCAACTGAACAGAACTCAACGCCAACCATCAAGAGCCAAAGATGTGAACCAACACAATCACACATCTGAGAGAAGATGGCGCCATTAACCTGCAAGCTGTGACATTTTCCCATTCATCCTAAATAACAGTAGACTTGTGATCAAACCTTCGGAGATGAAGGAAGGAAGGAAGGAAGGAAGGAAGAAGCATAATCTGTACCGGCAACCTGCATCTCAGCTATGGCTTCTTAAATGTGAAAGCACTTCAATGGTTTTGAAAACGCTAAAAATTTCATGACTGCATTACTTTGTTCTGCGTGATGCATGAGGTTGAGTTTAAGGCTTGGAATTTCCATGTCGATGTATCTTCAACAGTGACCAAGCTCTTGGCTGGTGTATCTGTTAAAATGAGGGAGAGCTCTTTAACTGTTGGCTGGTGTATCTTCAGACTGTTGAGCAGCTTGGGGTTTGTATAATCTTTGGTTTTGGTTTGATCCCTCGAGTTGCAAATGTTCAGGGTACCTTTTTCTGCTAAATTCTGTCCTGTTTCTTGCCAAAAGTATCATCTGACTCAGTAGTTTATCTAGGGAAGGAGCCCCATTTTCCAAATTCAGGGGATTTTTTTATGTAGAATTTGCTCGCTCTGGATCCAACAAGTTAGCTTCATTCTCTGCATTTGACTTTGTAGCATTAAAGCCCACCGTGACCATATCGATCTCTTTCACAGGAGCCTCAGCATTTACTTCTAGTTTGCTGGTACTATTTCTCGTTGACCGATACAAGCCATCTTCATCCAAGTGTGGAGCTGCAAATTGGATAATACTTTTACTTGAAGGAGCAGAGCTCTTCATTTTCTTATGCTTTTGATTCTTTGCATCAGAACCAGATGATGAACACTTGAATGGCCTAGTGGAACTATTTATAGCGTGATGCAACTCTAGGGCCAGTTCTTCATCTGTGGTGGGATTGGTATTCCCTTTGTTCTTATTGTACAGTGATTCAACCATAACATGCTTCTTTGTCTTAGACTTTCTTACAGACTTCTCTCTGTCGGCAGCCTCCTCCAAAAGGATGGAGACTAGATCCAAGGCACTCTTAGCCGCAGCCATTGCTCTGGCTGCTTTTGCAGACTTTATTTCAGCGTTGGCCCTTGCTGCTTCTGCAACCTTTACAGCTTCCATAGCAGCGTATCTAGATGTTTCAACAATGTCATCATTCGTAAGGTTAGGATTGTTTAGCCTGGTCCTCAGGAAACTATGAATATGAGTATCGTACTTGGCATCGACTACATGAGAAGTGGACGGAGACGGAGCAGGGTCATTAACACAATAACTCTGTCTCTTCAATCCAGCCAAAAGCCTCTTTCGAGGAGGCAAAAGCGCATCTGCAGCCAAATCATAAACTATGCAGTTCTTTGCCTCCATCTCCTTTCTTTATCCAAAAACAAGTAGTTCCAATTTCACACACACACTGGAGACAAAAATGAGGAAATAAACATGGTTAGGCAAAAACTAGAACTTCCCACTTTGCAATATCAAGTAGACATAACAGAACTAATATTCCCTGGCAATTTTCAGTTCTAAAAACAGCAACATAGAAGCCAAAAGTTTGCATCAGAAAAAAACATTCAGTGCACATATAACAGATAAACACAATACAAACTCATCAAAGGGTTAATGAAAAAATGTATCAAAACCTAGATTTTAAAGTATCCTAGCTACAAAAGTTGCATCGAACGGTAGATTCAAAACCTAATTTCCAAACAATGGAAACATTGAAGCAAACGATGAGAAGCTAATATTAGGTCACCTAAACAAAAAAAAGACACAAATTTCAGTAAAAAA
>RWGZ01001565.1:0-11148 GCA_009725065.1 Utricularia reniformis
ATTTTCTACTCTCTTCAGAGGCATATATGGTGCATTTCATGCCTGGGAGAGGTGAGAAAGTTGTGAAGAAACCAACTATTGCGCTGTTGCCACTATTGATTAATTATTGTCGTATTTGGTATTCTTATGCTCTTGTAATAATGCAACATCGGCTGCCAAGGGTTTGGATATATTGACAAATGTATATTTCTCATTGCAGATTCGAACACTAGGGATGCTTAGATCTCGATTCCAACCATTACCCAGTGCTTTCATTGCATGTTTGATACCATTAAAATATGCACTAAACTGGTTTTTTTGGACCCTGTAGAATCCAATAGCAGTGGATTTGGCGTGAGACAGTAATGGAAAGCAATGTGAACTGAAAAAAGGGCATAAAGTCTGACAATTCGTGGGCCAAGAGAAAAAGAGTAAGTTTTTTAGAAAGATTTGTGTAGTTCATGAATTTTTAGTATTTCTAACCTTATGTGCATCGGGGTTATCGAGTTCATATTTGTTAAAGTTGACAATACCTGGTATGCACTTGTTTGTTCTGCTGCATACTATTTTTCCTTGATAAATATCTGTTGATTTTCCATTGTAGGTTATCTTATTCCAAATTAAGCCATTTGGAATGGCACAAGTTTTTCCCCCAAGGTAATTGCTCTTTGCGTTCTACTATAATCATTTGTTCGCGAAAGCAATACAACAAAGCTAATGATATTCATCTGAACATCTTTGTTAACAGCTAAGAACAACAGCTGATGCAGTGGCCTCCTTTTTTACATGCAAGCAAGGTGCCTTTTGGTACATTTCTTTTCCTTAAGGTGTGTGGATTTTAACTGCTTTTTGATAAACTGTACACAAGCATGGAACATGTATTTCACATGGTAAAGAGCTCATTTTGTAAATTTCCCATAATGTGTTTTTATTGATATGTGATCCCTCTATTCTTTTCTATTCTCATTAATTTTTTTTAGTCATTATACCATTAAAATATGCACTATAAACTGGCTTTTTTGGACCCTGTAGATTCCAATAGCAGTGGATATGGGGAAAGACAGTAATGTGAACTGAAAAAGCGCATCAAGACTGTGATCGAAACTACTGATCACTTTTTATTGATTTTGTCATGAAATGTATTGTGTTGTTTTTGTATCGTCCTTTATGGCTCCTATACAACTTTAATTTTTTGCAGGAGGCATTTCGGAGGGTTTATAAGTGGAAGTTGTATGTGCATATAGCTCGGAACCAGATATAAGATCCCTTGCTTATCCACTGGCCCAGATTATAACAGGAGTTGCTCGTTTAGATCCCTTAAAACAACTTCTTTGTGTCATAATATATATGCTTTATACAATAAAGCATCACTTTCCCTGATCCCATCATTCAATAGAGTTTTATGCTCAACTTATGCTTTTGATTGCTAGCCTAGCAGGCCTTCTCATGGCAAAGAGATGACGATACCATTGAGGATTTTGTTCTGAGTTCTGATGAAGACAAATGATAAAAGCAGTGAGCCCGAAGATACTGTAGAAAACCAAGAAACTGATGCAAGGAAGAAGAATAATATAAAAATGGAAACTAGGCTAATTTTTTGCTTTCTTTTCTACAGGTCTACCATGACTATGATGATTATCGAGGCACGTTTATTTGGGATGATCTAATTGTAAAGCTTTACCCAACCAGCATAAATCCATTTCCAATACCAAGGTAAGTTTAAGTTAAGAGCTATATATGTGATTTTTTGCTTTTCTCTTTGTATTTGTTATCTTGCCCGTTCCTCTTGGTAGATCAAGTCTATATTCGAGATAAGTTGTGACTAAGTTAAGGCATAAGCAAGATTATTATAGCCGCGGTGTATTGGACTACGGGTATTTTTATCGGTATATTAGATTATGATCGGTACCAAATTCAACTTATTATATATTAAAAAATTAAAGTAAGTTGGACCCGAAAAACCAAAATAAGGCATTGAAACCTTTTATCGGATGGTTGATATTTCTCGTTTTTATATGATAAGAAACCCGATATTTAGGGGTGCAAATTTCAATCACCCACAAATGTGAAGCTTCCAAATTTCTACAACCTCAAACTATAGTTTTTGGAGAAGATACCCGATATTCATAGATTTTGGAAACCCGATATTTTAGGGGTTTCCAAATTATTTGAATATTTAAAAATAATCTTTAATTGAAATATTCATAGATTATATTTATTCTGAAATTTATATTTTAAATATTTTTTTTATCATAATGTTGAAAGTGATCACTTGAAGAAGTACAATAGAGTAATTGTTTACTCTTTTGATTAGTATTTTTTGATAGATTGAAAATATTGAAAGTATAAATATTGTATGTGGATTTGAATTTTATATTGCTGATTATATGATATTTCTATGTTTATATTGATGTTTTCATACCGTTCTGGAAGTTGGTACCAATATGAGTGGTACGTACCAGTATATCGGCATGTACCAATATTATTTTATTTTTTAAAAATTAATATTTAATTAGTTTTTTAGGGTCGGATCCGAAAAACTAGAAACCGACCCTAATATCCGATATCGGACGGTCCAAAAAATATACCTATCAAACTCGGTATTTGAAATACCATGTGATATTTCCCGATTCAAAAAGAAAATTAAATCCTTAGGTCTTACTCCGGGTTCCCTCATCAGTCTGAGACTCTAAACTCAAAAGTTCGAAAGAGTTCTTCAGTAAAGGGTTCCTTTCCGCCTGGGTACGAAAACATTGATTTATATTTATATTTGTAATGATATATTTAGTTCTCAAATTTTAAGATTTTAACATTTGATCCTCTATATTTACAGTACTTCACAAATAGATCTCCAAAGTACAAAGGTTGATCTACAAAATTTTATTTTGGTGAGGTTTTTCATTGCAAAAATTTAAAATTTATAAAATATTAAAATTAGAGTATCATACTTTGACCATTACAATTATCAAATAAAAAATGTATGATGATCAAATTTGCATGTGACCCTTTCTATTTTAATTTTGTTAGATTAAAGAGAAAACAATGTGCATCCCAATTTTTTATGAATATGTGTAGGATGTATTAAATACTTGGTATTAACAATAAATATACTTTTGTAATATTTTTATATATGATAATTCAAGTTTTTTTGACACCCAATATACTACGAGTGTAAATAAGCTTAGAACTTCCACAACGTGAAACTCTAGCTCTCGAAATGGGAGCGGGGAGTAAAGCGATTTTGAAATGATTGGAATTTTTTAAAATAATTTTTAATTGACATATTTATAAGATAAATATGTTTATATTTGTTAATGTCTTGTTAAAATTTTTATTTTGATTTATAATATTTATGTAGAATCTGAAAAATGAATTCAAGAAGACTTCATAGAGTAACTATTAACCTATGATTGTGAGCCGTTTTGGGCAGGTCGAGCCGGTCCAATTGATGCCCATTTTGAAAACGGTCCAAACAATAAATAAAAAGCACTATTTTACTAATTAGAAAAATCAGTCAAATTTTCATTTTTTTATTCTTATTTTAATTCAAAAATTACCTTTAAACCCTAATCAACCATTTT
The DNA here is from genome assembly GCA_009725065.1 of Utricularia reniformis. Taxonomy (NCBI): domain Eukaryota; kingdom Viridiplantae; phylum Streptophyta; class Magnoliopsida; order Lamiales; family Lentibulariaceae; genus Utricularia; species Utricularia reniformis. The sequence goes on from RWGZ01001565.1 coordinate 3,561, forward strand.
TTTCTTTAAAATTTTAATTTGTGTAAGATTTTATTATAATTTTTGAAATTTTTTGAAACTTATTTAGTTAAAAGAGTGATGATGTAGAATTATAGATATTTATTTTTATTTTGCTTCATTTTTGTTTATTTTTGAAAGATATGAACGGTTCGATACCGGTCGGTTAAACCGATCCGACCAAACCGATAGCATAACGGTCAGGAAAACGGTTACCGGTTCACAAACATAGCTATTAACTCTTTAATTGATTTTTTTCGATAAATTGTAAATATTAAATAAATATAAATATTATATGAAGTATTGTATGCCTCTTTCACTTTATATTGTTGATCATTTAATATTTCAAAGATGATATGTTATTATTTATATGAATGCTTTGGGATTATTTTAGAAAACTGATTCTTTTTAATTTTGTTGATTTGTCTTTTTCGTTTCCCCGCTTCCATGTCCCTAAACACAAATCTGGTAGATATCCTCAAAGTTAGTTATTTGGTAATTTGTTTTGTAAGGTTTCTTAATTTTGACAAATATTGTCCTCATAGTTTTTTGAAGAAAAACAAGTCTAAAAAACTTTGATTTTTGGCAATGGTAGTCCTCATATTTAGTAAATTTGGGCATAATTGGTCTTTAAATATTGGGAATTAGTTTTGTCACAACGAGATTGATTTGTCAAATTTCGGATTAATATTGAGAATCATTTTTTCCATAACAAGAGTACGAATGTCAAATTAAAATTTCTGGATCGAATTTCCCAAAATCATAAACTTTGCGGATCAAATACGTTATTTTTATCATTACAAATCTAGTAAAAATTTTTTTGCTCAATACAAATCTAGTAAACGAATCGAACCAATTTGCAAACCTATCGAGCCGGGCTGGTCAAGATTTGAGTTTGTACTCTATTTTTTTCAAACTGAACCGAGATTGGTTCGAGTTCAAATTCATAGCGAACCGAACCTCGAACCTCAAGTTCCTAACATACCGAGTAGAACCGATTCGCGAGGAAGTAATATTATAATGCTAATATATATTATTTTAAATTAATTTAAATTTGAACCAATTCCGAACCCAAACCTCAATTGAACCAAACCTCGAATCGTATACTTTTTTATTTTCGAGCGTAATTCGAATTAAGAAAACACTAAAGTTTGTCTGGATTTGTGTTCATTACACCCACCCCTAATCATGACCTTGCAAAGTTTGAGCGAAGTGTGCTCTAAAAAACTGATTTTTATTATGCGTAATTCAAACAAAAAAAAGAGTGAAATTGGCAAAGGTACATTTTCAAATTTCAAAGTAATTATCATACTTTTCGAACTGTACAAAAATTGTGGTATCTTTGCAATTAACGGCTACTTCCAGGGGTTAATATGTAAATTGAGTGAGCAACTTTGAATAATTATAACGTTGGAGCACATTCTCTTTCTCTTCCACAATTCCTTTGTTCGCTTGCCTCCAATGCTCAAACGCCTACGCTCCCTTCTTTTTCTTCTCTAATATCCTTCATTCCTTCTTGTCTGGTCACATTATCGTTCTTCACAGTGATTTGATTTGCCCACTGCATTTGAGGAAGTAAAAGTATACAACAAGTTCGGCGATTGTGTTTTATACTGTTAATTCTGATGTAGTTAGATCTACTTTTGCTTTGGGGAGGGTTCTTGAAAGGTTGTACACAACTCTTCTACTTGCTGTCTTTTCTTTTCTATTGCACTTAATGATCTTCAGCGTGAGGGATTCCAGGCGGAAGAGGAATGAGAACTACTGGTGTGAGTTTCAATGAACCAGTAAAGGATAGAAGTGGATAAATTTTGTTAATCATTTCTCACAGTTTTACAGTACAACTATAGCCCTATATATATACAATCAGGCCTATAAATCATCCCTTGCTTTATTGATTGTTGTTTTCTTCGGTAGTTCAATGTTTTCCGTTTCGGGAATGGAAATTTCTTTATGTCTTGAACGTCCAGGCTTGGGTTCCTTTTAAATGGGATGAGGTTTCGGGTTCTTGTATTGCTGAGGCAATTTATGAGTTTTCAAGGATTTGGTATTTTATGAGTTTCATTTGGAAATCTGTGTGCATTCTTATGGAATATTGTATGTTTTAGTATTATAGGTGCTTCGGATACGTGTAGTATTTTCTTGTCGTGCATCCTATTTTGATTTTCAAGTTTTGGGTTGTTTCTGCGGGATAATCATTATACATTGTGTTATTAATGGTGTTTAAACGAATTTAATTTTTCATTGGCATGCAGGGATGCCTTTTCTGTGAAATTCTTCACTGAAATCGTGTACCAAGTAAAATGTCATCCATTGAGGAAAGTTCACAGCGGAATCCACAGCTTCAGCAGCGATTCACACGCACTCAGACATCGGGCATACCGGGGACTCCATTTCTTCGAGTTGCAAATGAAGTTGAGCCCAGCAACCCTCAGGTTGCCTACCTGTGTAAGTCTTTAGTGGGTTTGTTCTTTTGGATGGATTTGGTGCTGATTCATATCCATTCTTTCATAAATGTTAAGGATTGTTCACATTAGTCTCCAGGTTGCTACTATAAATTACAATTCATATTGAGTTCACAATGAAGTTATATGGTACATGATTCCTGTTACTATTTTTAACATTATTTATTGAATGCTGATGCCCAGAAACCAAGCTGGTTAGTATTTTATAAATTCAATTGTTTTACTTATTATCATGTTCTTATGATGTAATACTATGTATTCAATTTTACATGCAGGGTTTTATGCTTTTCAAAAGCCCATCGTCTAGTGGGCGTGGTGTTCGCCAATTCAAAACAGCTCTTCTTCAACGTCTAGAAAGAGTTTGCATGATAAATTAGAATGACACCATTTACATAGCATTCTGCATATGCCATCTTATTATGTTACATTGCTTATATCATGTGATCAGATTCTAATAATTATTTAGTTAAAGAATGTTTTTTGGCTTTTGAATGCTCTGCATATGCTGATTTTACTAGTTTTGTTGTATGCATGAGTTTTAGGATGTGTATGGTGGTTAATGATTCAAATGATCCAAGACCAAAAACGAATGCTCAGCATATGCTCTGCATTTGATGTTTTAATAATGTTTGAGTTGAATGCGAAGAGCATCATAATTGATATGAAATAAAAATGCATCACATTTATAAGTGTTGGTTCATTTGAAATATGGTCCTGTATCAGGAAAATGATCCCACCTTAATGGGAAGAGTGACAAAGAGCGATGCACGTGAAATCCAAAGCTTCTATCAACATTATTACAAGAAGTATATCCAAGCTTTGCAGAATGCCTCTGATAAAGCTAACCGGTAAGTTAGTTATATCTCTCCCACATTTATGTTTACATGTCATGAACACTTTTATTTAAAATTTTTTCGATGAATGGTACTACTTTTTTTGAATTTTGAATCTTTTAGCGGGAATGATGGCCGTTAAACAAGATGTTTAAATGACCCTTCTTGCAAACATGATTCGTTATTTCTTAAAACCTTCAAGATAACACTACTTTTGTCTTTCAATTTTCTTATTTTAATTCTTCTTTTAAAAAAAATTATGCTTTTCGTGTTCGTTTGAATAATTTCTCGTGCACAAACCGCTATCATTTATAACTTTTATGGTTACATGTCTTGAACACTTTTATTTTAAATTTTTTTTATGTGTGGTACTACTTTTATTGGATTTTGAATCCGTTAGCGGGAATGATGGCCGTTAAACAAGTTGTTTAAATGACCCTTCTTGCATACCGGATTCGTTATTTCTAAAAACCTTCAAGGTAATACTACTTTTTTGTTTGAATTTTCTTATTTAAGTTCTTCTTCTCGAAAAAATTTATCTTTTCGTCTTCATTGGAAAAATCCCCCGTGCACAATCCGCTTTCATTTCAAACTTTTAGTTTTAAATGTCTTGAAAACTTTTTTTGGAATATTTTTTATGAATAGAACTACTTTATTTGGATTTTGAATCCTTTAGCGGGAATGATGGCCGTTAAACAAGATGTTTAAATCACCCTTCTTGCAAACCAGATTCGGTATTTCTGAAAACCTTCAAGATAACACTAATTTTGTCTTTCAAGTTTCTTATTTTAATTCTTCTTCTAAAAAAATTATGCTTTTCGTGTTCGTTTTAACAATTTCTCGTGCACAAACCGCTATCATTTAGAACTTTTATGGTTACATGTCTTGAACACTTTTATTTTAAATTTTTTTTATGTATGGTACTACTTTTTTTGGATTTTGAATCCGTTAGCGGGAATGATGGCCGTTAAACAAATTGTTTAAATGACCCTTCTTGCATACCGGATTCGTTATTTCTAAAAACCTTCAAGATAATACTACTTTTTTGTTTGAATTATCTTATTTTAGTTCTTCTCGAAAATATTTATCTTTTCGTCTTCGTTGGAATAATCTCTCGTGCACAATCCGCTTTCATTTCAAACTTTTAGTTTTAAATGTCTTGAAAACTTTTTTTGAAATTTTTTTTATGAATAGAACTACTTTATTTGGATTTTGAATCCTTTAACGGAAATGATGACCGTTAAACAAGATGTTTAAATGATCCTTCTTGCAAACCAGATTCGGTATTTCTGAAAACCTTCAAGATAACACTAATTTTGTCTTTCAATTTTCTTATTTTAATTCTTCTTCTAAAAAAAAATTATGCTTTTCGTGTTCGTTTGAACAAGTTCTCGTGCACAAACTGCTATCATTTAGAACTTTTATGGTTACATATCTTGAACACTTTTATTTAATTTTTTTTTTATATATGGTACTACTTTTTTTGGATTTTGAATCCGTTAGCGGGAATGATGGCCGTTAAACAAGATGTTTAAATGACCATTCTTGCAAACCAGATTCGGTATTTCTGAAAATATTCNGACTGCAGAAGACTAAGAAACCGAAACGATGGCAATCGGATAATGCGAGGAAGAAGAGTAATATGATGTCTTCATCGAAGAAACGGAAGAGATCACGTAGGTAATCATCGCAACTAATGTCGACTATAACTACTGTTTTATTGCTCAGTAGTTAAAGAACAGATGAGTTACGATAGAAGTTTATTCTTATAGCCGCGGTGAACTCTTATTTCATATTTTGAGAAAAAAATCAAACTTTTAGTTTTGCAAAATCGATCCGTTTTTGAATTGTTTTAGAAATCTTATTCCTCTAAGTTTGTTGATTTGTCATTTCCGTTCCCCGCTTCGATGCCCCTAAATTACAAATTGATTGGATGACGTTTATGTTCCCAATATTTTTTTCTTGTAAATTTGATCTCCAAGACTTTCTTAGTTTGCCAAATATAATCCTCATCATTTTTGGAAGGAAAACTCAGTGTTTTCATACCGGACAGTATACTGTTGGTATATTGTCTGGTACGTCAAATTTCGTTCGGTATCGATATTTTTTTTTGTATCACCCGATACTGGATATTCGGGTTTTTTCGGTTCTGATTCTAAAAAATTAATTAAATATTATTTTTTAAAAAAATAAAATAAAATAAAATTTGGTACCGGACGGTATACCGGTCGTATCGCTCATACCGATCCGGATCGATACGTAATTTCGGATTGATATGAAAACCTTGGGAAAACTAGTCTATAAAATTCGGATTTTTTGGTAAAATTATTGATTATATTTTGTATATTTTGATAAATCTAATTAGATTAATTTGTGTGGTAAAATTTATCTTCAAGATTAATTTTACATTGAATTTATCAAATTCTGAAAATATTGAGGATTATTTTTTATAAAAAAAATCAAAGTATAAAAAATAAGAATACCAAATTTTTTAAATAACAAAATTTTATAAAATACATCATTTTTCTCATACAACTCTAGTGAAATATTTTTTAAAAAATTTTAAATAACATACTCTCTCATGACAATTGAAGTGGACTTATTTGAGTGAATTATGCTATAAAAAACTAATTTTTATTACGCATTATTCAAAGTTCAAACAAAAAAAGCGACAGATTGGCAACAGTAACTTTTCAAATTAATATCAAACTTTTCGAACGTTTGTAAAAAAATTGTGGTATCTTTGCAATTAACGGCTACTTCCAGGGGTTAATATGGAAATCGTGTGAATAATTATAACGTTGGAGCGCATTCTCTTTCTCTTTCACAATTCCTTTGTTCTCTGGCCTCCAAAGCCCAGACCCCTACGCTCCCTTCTTTCTCCTTCTCTAATATCTTTCATTTCTTCTTATCTGGTCACATTATCGTTCTTCACGGTGATTTTATTTCCCCACTGCATTTTAGGAAGTAAAAGTATACAACATTGGGCGAATGTCTTTTTCTACTGGTAATGCTGATGTAGGTAGATCTACTTTTGCTTTGGGGAGGGTTTTTGATAATGTAACTTCTTGTAAGGTTGTTTATGTTGTACACAACTCTTCTATTTGATTTCTTTTCTTTTCTATTGCACTTAATGATCTTCAGCGTTCAGAATGAGAACTACTGGAGTGAGTTTCAATGAACCAGTAAAGGATACAAGTGGAGAAATTTTGTAAGAGCATTTCTCACAGTTTTTGCAGTACAAGTATAGCCCTATGTATATACAATCAAGTCCGTAAATCATCCCTTGCTTTATTGTTTGTTGTTTTCTTTATGTGTTGAACGTTCAGGATTGGGTTCCTTTTTAAACGGGATGAGGTTTCGGGTTCCTGTATTGCTGAGGCAATTTATGCATGTGTGCGTGGTTTTCAAGGATTTGGTAGTTTATGAGTTTCATTTGGAAATCTGTGCGCACTTATTGAATATTATATTTTTTAGTATTATAGGCGCTTACGATACGTATAGTATTTTCTCGTGCATACTATTTTGATTTTCAAGATTTGGGTTGTTTATGCATGATAATCATTATACTTTGTGTTATTGATGGTGTTTAAGCGAATTTAATTTTTCTTTGGATTGCAGGGATGCCTTTTCTGTGAAATGGTTCACTGAAATCGTGTTCCGAATAAAATGTTATCTAGAGAGGAAAATCCACAGCTTCAGCGGCGACTCACATGTACTCAGACAGTGAAAATCGCTCCAATTCTTCGAGTTGCGAATGAAGTTGAGCCCAGCAACCCTCAGGTTGCCTACCTGTGTAAGTCTTTAGTGGGATTGTTCTTTTGGATGGATTTGGTGCTGATTCATATCCATTCTTTCATACATGTTAAGGATTGTTCACATCAGTCTCCAGGTTGCTACTATCAATGACAATTCATATTGACTTCACAATGAAGTATATGGTGCATGATTCCTGTTACTATTTTGAACATTTCATTGATTGAATGCTGATGGCATAAACCAAGCTCTTTAGTATTTATGATTTTCTGTGTTTAGCAGAAACCCTGAAATATATTCTCTGTATTTTATAAATTCAATCATTTTACTTATTCTCATTTTACTTTGCAGTAATACTATGTATTTAATCTTACAGGCAGGTATTCAGTCTAGTGGGCGTGGTGTTCGCCAATTCAAAACAGCTTTCATGCAACATCTAGAAAGGTTATGATGCCATTTACATAGCATTCAGTTGCTTAGGTATGATTACTTTTCAAGAAAAGTACTTCTCTGCACAGTCCATCTTATTGTTCTAAT